>VYZQ01041886.1:29017-47906 GCA_013400655.1 Mystacornis crossleyi | reverse complement strand
ACAGGGCAAAGCTCACGCTAAAGCAGAGGCAAAAGTTCAGAAGACTAAATCAGTCCTGACACAGCTGGTTGACAGAACTTCTGTAATGTATTAATGACGTCTTCAGGGTTTGCAGGAGACGACGTTATTGTGATTATCTGGTTACTTTATATCTTATCATTTTAAGTTGGCACCAACACACAACAGCAATTCAAAAGACCTTTTGCCTTGAGTAGTATGAGTAACAGCGTCCATGGAATGAGTCGGCAGCTCTCATGTGAACGGGGCAGCACTGTAGAGACTGAAAGAATTGGCTACATGCTCAGCTGCTATTACTCAGGACAGTCTGACTGAACTCATCCATTTACTGTCCTGATTGCACTAAGTGTTTGATAAGTGACTTAATACCACTGCAGACTACTGCTTCCTTACAAACCATACCAGTTTAAGTTTGGCAGAGTTTCTATGATTTATACTCCTCCATTTGCATGAGTGCTTTGCCTTTCTTCCTTCAGGGTGCATCAACAACACTAGCAGATTCTATTTTAATGTCAAGATTTACTCTTCAGAATGTATAAAACAATATTGAAAAGCTCTGTGTTTGTTGTCTTCAACCCTTTTTATATTCTCTGTGACCTGTATAAAATGAAAAGATACTACCTGCATTAAATGCTACTCATGCAAGTGGAGTATAATATGGTATATAAGCAGAGCAAATCAAGTTGAGAGTTGTGTTTTGCTAATGCATCATTACTTGTGATGGCTTTGATTGATTGTAACTCTAAGCACTTGTAACTGACTAAGCAATTTTGCAGGTAAAACAGAAGGAACACATTCTTGCTCTGCTGGCTTTATAGCACTTCCAGGTTCAAACTCCATGGACTTACATAAAGCAAATACCTAAGTAAGGTGCTGTCATTTTCTTAGTTATAGTCCAAAATGACCCTGGACAAGAAGTTCCCAAATTGTCCTGCTTTTCGCTATTGGATTAAAACAAATCCAACTAAGGAAATCCCTTCTGATTTACATTTCATATTTTCTGATGCATTTACAAATTTCTGATAATTGAATCCCTGCACCTGAAATGGAAAAGCTGTCTAATGTTTTCTTCAGTGATGAAGGAAAAAAAAGTTTTGCTTTATGATAATGAACACTTCAAAGAACACTTTCAACATTTTGTCTCTGGAAATGAAAATCCAGACCAGCACCTTACGTAATTCAAAACCGAGCAGTTTTATTGCCCTCTGGCTTCCAAAGTGTGATTGGCAGAGGCCTACCCCTGCTTTATCCGAACAACACACATCCACTTAAAGCATACATATGTTGAATATCAAACACTCAAATTGTTCAGCACATTAACTGCTGAAGTTCATTCTTTGGCTAGAGGACTCAAATTTATGTTTGAACAGTTCCTTTGGCCCTGCACCAGTATCTGAAGCCTCAACGATGCAAATGACTCATAAAGATGAAGAGTATGTGAGCAGTGGATCAAACTATGGTTGAGAAAGCTAAAAAGTCACAAAGTGAGCATCCTAAAACCCACCTGCAACTGTTCCTAAAAGTTTAAAACACACTAGTGCAAGTCACCGTTTATACTATCATACAGTATAGAGCACATGTGAGGTCTCATACAAGAAGACAGACGCTTATAGAAGAAAAAAGTACAAGACACCTATACCCATTAATATCTTATGCACTGGAGTGGAACAGAATATTTTCTTTTCCAAAGCATAAAGAGTGACTCTGAGCTCCCTTATATGACCGGGCCAGTAGCAAAGGTCTGGGCTGCTTCTCTTTGCCTGAGTGACCTCTAACTGTGCCTTTTCACTAGTCACGGGCAATGGTCTGCTAAAATAAGCAGTCCCTGCTAAAAGACATAGATGGCAGTATAAATCCTGCTACTTTCTCCATTTAGAAAGACACATTTCTGTTCGTTTATCACAAGTGAGACCTCCTGAAGGGTGCACTGCATGCTTCCTTCAAGGAAGGATGTTCATTAACATCCCCATGAATCAAATATGCAGGAACAGTACTCCTTCAGTGTTCAGATGCTTTCACCTGGACACAGCTCTCCCACTGTTGTCACCAGCTACTAAGGCACAATGCTGAGCAGCCAGCCTAGGTCAGCAGCGCAAAGTGACAGAAAGCACAGACCAGAAATGGGAAGTGAGCCAAGAGCAGGGCACTCTGTCTCAGACATGCTACCAGAAAGTTCCTTACCTTGATTCAAGCCCAACAATAAACAACCTTCTGAAAATCACTGACATGTTGCAAACAGAAGCATTGCAGAGGCAGCAGCTTTCAGGAAGGCCCAAATTTGAATTCCTTCCAAAATCTGCATGTTCACTTTCCTACGAAGATTTCAAGCCCAGATATTTGGATCAACATAAAAAATGGGAAAAGCCAGTTAGCCTAAGTAAGCCAAGCTTACCACTGGATATAAAGCATGAGGAAAGTAGAATTTTGTTGCACAAACTTTGGCATTAAGAAGTATGTCTGTCAAGAAATATCTCCTGCATGGAGACCAGAGGAGGGGCCAGGAGAGATAACACTGCCTGAATGGATCCCTAGCTGTGAAGTTCCTCAGCACCAGACAGTGCTGATGGAGCTGCAACATTCCTTCTCTAAGACAGCAGAACAAAAACATTTACATGATTCTGTAAAAGGAGAGAAAAAAAAATCCTCACAGATAACACTGCTGAGAGAAAGAGACACAAGTCCTATGGTTTCAAAGCTTTTTATTTCTTTAACTGACACATTCTTTTAAAAATGGAGTAACAAATTAAAAGAACTTCAATACAAATTGTCTGGCCTTTCCCAGAGAACCATAATAAATTCAAACAGTAAAGACAAGAGCAATTAGAGTAGCCCAGGACATGTGCAGACTATTTGAGAACACTAGAAGAGCTTGTCTGGGTCTAGAGGTTGTGAAAACACAACTACTCTAGAGAAACACGTTAGTGGGATAAACACTGGTTATGGAAAGAGTTGGTTCATTAAAGGCCAAATGGATTAATAAATGAGAATTACAGTCTGACTGGGAATAAACTTAGGGTGGCTATCACAAGATGATTTTTAATGTTCACAGCAGGGAGCTTCAGGAATAGCTGAGGAGAGGATCAGAAAAGAGGCTGCTTCCATTTATGAAAGGAGCTATGACGCAGTTGCCAACAGCTGGCGATCAGAGTTACTGACCCAATAAGGCTCTTTGCAGGCCCTCACAAGCACCAAACTTCCATCTTAAAAGGATCCTCTGCTACTCCCCAGGGAGTCAAATGCCCATAAAGACAGCACTGCCACGCACACACAGGGACAAACACGATTCTCATGCGCTTTGGAGTCTGTGTCTGTGCACAGCACAGTCCCAAAGTCTCCATGCTCTAAGGCTGACTGTGGCCCCTCCAAACACATTCCTATTTCAGACTGTTGTGGCTTGTGTTTCAGACTCTTCTCTCTCCTTCTTCACTCATTGTCTAGGACAGGGATGTTTCGGAGAACTGGAAAAGCCACAGANATATTTAAATATCTTGACTAACTTTTGTAAAGATTTTTGAAAATAGGAAAGCAGCAAAGGAAACTTTTGTGGAAAGATATCTTGTAATAGAATGCAAAGAACATACTTCTATTGCTATTTTCTGTGTGCTGACAGATTTATGATGCTGCTACACAGATTTCAGGAACAAAATACTGGAACAGCTTTTTCAGGAACAGCTCATATTGGTTCAATGCATATCTTAAGAAGCTGCAGCCAAGTAGGGACTAGAGAAGCAGAAACAGCACGCAGACATTCATTAGGGTTTTTTTTAGCTCTTAATTAAATGAGGGATTAGTCAGTTGTTTCCTAGAGAGAACCTGAAGAGGGAGCAAAATACCACTGTGTTTTTCACTGAGCATTTTTTCATTGCATTCCTCTAAGCTGTCCCATCAAGGAATCAGATATATTTCTCTCGCCCTTCAAGCAAATCACCAGAGTTCAGGAGACTGGCAGGATCACACCCTGCCTCAAACCGAACCTTGCTTCCAGCTAGTCCTTATCCACTGAACTTTCCCTTACAAAAAACGATACTAGCAAAGAATCATGGCATAAATCCCCTATGACTTTATTCATGTGTGAGATCTTCAGAGGGTCAGGCAGGACACAGTGCCCCAGCAGAGCACTATTTTCTGCGCAAGTATTCAGAGTACAAAAGGCTCCGTGGCTACCAAAAGGATATAACTAAAATGACAGGACAGGAGTCAGAGACCTTATTTTCCATTAGGAGAGGATACTCACTTTCTATCCCACCCTTACACATTTCAGAAACAATGAGACTTCTGGTTGTTAAAACACAGGTGATTTGTGCATTTATTAGGACACAAGCAGAATACAGGAGAGCATCTAGAGGATTTAGCACAAAAATAACTGAGCAGCATAATAACAGATGAAATTTAAAAGTGAAGTATGAAGAAACTTACTGCAAAGAACTTTCGAAGACAACTCAGCCACAAATGGATTTTTANCAACAGAGACTGTAGTGAAACTGAAGGGAAGGCTGGTAGAGGGAGAATGGGATTTAATAGTCCCGCCAGGGATCTGAAGGACTTTTAGGATGAAGCAGGAAAGCTACAAAAAACATGTAATCTGTTATTAGGAGTCAAGCCTAAATGGCTGAAAGTGATCAATATAGTAGCCAGGGATTAATAATGAGCATTAACTTGGTGGTTATAAAAATAATTAAGAGCAAGAGATAAGGAAAGAACAGCTCTGCTGCCATGTTGTGGTCACAGGGCTGTTTTAGATTCCTGAGAAGTGTGAGCAAAAACCAACTAANCCTGCCTCAAACCGAACCTTGCTTCCAGCTAGTCCTTATCCACTGAACTTTCCCTTACAAAAAACGATACTAGCAAAGAATCATGGCATAAATCCCCTATGACTTTATTCATGTGTGAGGGTCAGGCAGGACACAGTGCCCCAGCAGAGCACTATTTTCTGCGCAAGTATTCAGAGTACAAAAGGCTCCGTGGCTACCAAAAGGATATAACTAAAATGACAGGACAGGAGTCAGAGACCTTATTTTCCATTAGGAGAGGATACTCACTTTCTATCCCACCCTTACACATTTCAGAAACAATGAGACTTCTGGTTGTTAAAACACAGGTGATTTGTGCATTTATTAGGACACAAGCAGAATACAGGAGAGCATCTAGAGGATTTAGCACAAAAATAACTGAGCAGCATAATAACAGATGAAATTTTAAAGTGAAGTATGAAGAAACTTACTGCAAAGAACTTTCGAAGACAACTCAGCCACAAATGGATTTTTAAATGGTTGTTACCTCCTGGATGAATCATTTCAAAATAAGTTCAGACCCCTGCCTTTTGCTCTGCGTCTAGTACAATTCAAGACAAATTAATGTTTAGCAGCAGAGAAGACAGAATATTATGTTCTTTGTGTATCTTGCATTTAGTTTTGTTCAGCACGCTTTCTAAGTAACAAAAAGAAAAAAAGTCTGGGAATATGATGAAGGCAAAAAGACTGATGTCATTTTTTAAAAGCCTTAGAGACGTGTCCTAACAGTGTAAGAAAAACATCTTCAACACTAGTAGTTTGGATCAGAGCTCTGACACTCATTGCCCTAGGATTATAAACTCACTCTGGGCAGTTTTTGTGTGCACAAAACATCCAGCATTCATCACTGTCAGAAACAGGACTAAACCCCTAATCTGGTCTGATAGAACACTTGACACATACTTGAAGTCAGATGTAAAAAAGAAGCAATGAAGCTGGGCTATTAAAATCTGATTCTAAAACTACCAGCCAGGTGATTACTTGGTGACCAAACTCATGAAAACTTGACACAACAGGCAGCAAAACAAGCCTAAGATCCTTACAGGGAGAAAACCCACCTCTCCACTGACAGAAACACCCCATGTGTTCTACCACCTGCAGCAGTGACTTTCCTCTCAATGAAGAAGACTGTGAAGAAGACAATCCATGAATGTGTTGTCTTGGGACTTGGTCAGGCTTCACATTCAGCAGCTCCTCCTGCTGCTCTGCACAGTGCCCTCGTAGCCCTGCAGAGAACTGAGTCTACACTTACAAGCATGAAGCCTGCCAAAGCACACCAGTTTCATTTCTGTGGGAGAGGAGAGATAAATTTGCCAGTTTATGGCCTTATTTCTATTTATGTCATAAAAGGTTTCTCCTTTGAAAATTCTACGGTAAGCAAAGCTTTTATCTTTAAGACTCTCAGGTGACTCATGGGGCCATACTAGCGCGCAGATTTCATGAAAGGTCCTCCCGTCTGGCCTATACCTTAGACACAAAAACTGCAGAGGCTTTAGTAGATTACATTAGATTAGCATATCAGAATTGCATAAGGAGACCCAACCGTACAAATCTCCTTACAAAAGGACTCTTAAGTTTTTCTTGGGGCTAAGTTGATGCTTTGGAGACTTAATTTCACAGTATCTGAATTTAGGCTGTTGCAGAGGTACTTCTCATTCTGTAGCTTGAATTATCCAGAAGACAGCATCCCAACTGATCATGTAAATGCAAGGACAGTAATCCTTGGCTCCCACAGATACACAAAGCAAATATGTTTTCAGTGTAGCTAATTGTCATCCCCTCCAAATATTCCTGAAATTCTTCCAACTGTTTGATTCATTGCAAAGAAAAAAAATTTAATGGAAATTGTGGTAGTTTCGACCAATTACTCACCATCCAAAAGCAGAAGCTGAGGCCAGTAGAAATTACTGTTATTGTAGCATGTTTTTTGTCAGATGGAATCAGACTTTCAGACAATGTTCAAGGACATTTATTATAGCTCTGCTATTTTACGCTTTCCAGTAAACTGTGGCAGACTCCACACCAGCATGAGACTACCTCTAAAGTTAAAACCATAATGGACTTGATAAAAGAATACCCTTTCATTTGGCTTTCAGTTCTTGACTCTCTAAAGTTAATTTACAAGTTCTTTTCCAAAAGAAACAAAATTATATTTTTTTAAAAAGCTGAACTTCTGAAAAATTGCTGGGTCCTGAATCTTCCAAATGTGAATGTCCTTGTGGGTTAACTTAATTAACTTTGTCCTTGAACTAAAAAAGTACTCTTTTTTTTTGTTGTTTAATTACTCTCTTGAATCACCTCTCTTTTTGACCGACTTTCACTATGGGAATTGGTTTACAAGGATTCAGAATGATTTTTCTGATAGTAAAACAGAAGTTGATGCAGTTCCATCCTAGGACAAGTCTTGCATTCAGTCCTTTCTTGCTATTCCATGCTTCAGTGCAATTGCCCCAACTTCATGCACTTATGTCTTATACTCACTACTCCTCTGTACTCATCCAAACAAGATGCCTCTGTTGTGTTACTTGTCTCAAACCATCAAGTGATTACAGAGAAGTTGTATCCCACACATCTTATTCTGAGGTCCAAGGTTACTCACCAAGATAACAAGACATCTATCCATCCGAAGGCAGCCACTGGGACAAGTGCTGGAGCAGGGCAACCCCACACCTCAACACAGTGCAGGCAGTCATTGAGTCCCTGTTCTCAGCTTGAGGCCCGTGTTTGTTTTAAGTTGTCAAAGAGTGACTCTGAACCCTGGATCTTCTTATCTACCCAGCTCCTCGCAGGCCAGATGAATGACAGAGACCTCTACCTCCCCCAGTCTTGGGGACACTTCATCATACATGAATGGCTGCTGAATAAATCTGCATGCCTGAGGCATAAAACCACAGCATCAAAGAATGGTCAAAGTACTTTGCTATTTTCACACCTGTTAAACTCATCAGCTAATTTATCGCTCTCGGTAAGCCATGGCATTATAATGGTTGTGCAACTGATCCAGCTATGAGAGCTTGGCAATCTCCAGCTGCCCATCCTGCTTGGTACTCTGGCTGGACTGGCTGCTGTCTCTACCTGTGCCTCCTGTCATTTTTTTAACAGCTCACTGGGATGCTGAGCAGCGTTGCCTCGCCCTGTGCCAAAGCGGAACCTGAAACATCCAGGCCAGGCAATTCTCAATACTTGGCACTTAATACACATCCTTACGTCTCTTAGTGCAAAGTAGTTGCCTTCACAGCCCTACAAAACTCACTCTCCAAAAACACAGGAACAGCAGATATGGGAAGAATTCCAAGTTCTGCCTTCCTCTGCTAAGATCAAATCCTTCACCTGCCACTCTATACATTGGCTACAGAAAATACTTCTTTGTACCACTCCCAAATAATTTGTCTTTATAACATAGGCATGGGACAATACCAACAGTTCTTTTAAATTTGGGAATAGTTATTACCTTTTCAATAATGGCAATTAAGCATTGAATGCAATCCAGATACTGAAGTCAATGCAACATTTGCCATTGAAAAAAAAAAATAAAAACCACAACATTGTTGGAAACAACTGCACAAAGAATAAATACATTACCACAAGAAATTACTAAAAGCAGTCCCTAAAATAAAATCAAGACTTGTTTATAAAATATTGCACAAAAGTAGATGCTAGGCCAATATTTAGCTTTCTTAAGAAGGAATACATAGTGACCCTTAGGAACTGCATCATCTCAGAGACTGCCCTTGCAGCTGTTCAAAGCAGTAACAAAATTGGCTTCCCTGTCTTAGACTGTATAAAACACAACAAGCAGTAAAAATTAGAGGCACACCATTCATCAGGCATTTTTATTTCCTTTTCAGTCTCTAATGCTTTTCAACTTTCTTCCTTACCTGTTTGGGTAAACAGTTCCTGTCTTCCCCCAGAATAGCCTGTAAAAGACATAAGGCATATTTCAAATGACAGGACTTGTACCATGAAAGTGTTGAAAAGTAACCCTAAACCTATACGTTTGCCACTGTGGAATACTCCTTTCTGAAGGATACTAGCATAAAAAACGTCTCAAGCCCAGCCCAGAATAACTCTTTCATCTTTATAAACTGCGCTTTGAAAAACCCATGGAGAGATACACCTTTCTCCCAAACAATTCCAAAGGCAAAGATAAAATCAGAAGAAAAAACAAAAAAACATGTTTTCTGAATTGCTTCAGTACAATTCAGAAATCATAATGGTGCAAATTAATCAGTACTGCTTTGTGATGAGGTAAGATTTATGACTCAGGTCATAAGTCAAACTGTTTCTTAAAACCAGCTCACACCACCATGACTCCAGCACAAATCCCAGACTCCCCAGTGCTGGCACAGTTTGCTGATAACCAGTAACAGCTCAGGCTTGTCCCACTTCCACATGATGAGGGGATTAAAAATAACCAAGGTACTCAAGTACCTCAGGGATGAGGTGATGATTTCCACAAGAAATGGGTTCTAAGTTATTTGTCGAAGACCAAACCAGAAGTTTAGCATAGAGTTGAGAAAAACAAAAATCACATATTCTCTTGAGTTCCAGTCTAGGCTCATAATGCAAAGCCACCTTTTTTCTTTTATTTGCAGTGTCCCTCTTAAGGAGATCTGGATGCCTCTTCTGACATGTTTTCTTTCTACTGGACTTGGCACATCTGGTTTATTTTTGCTTCCTTTGGGACAGAATAACATAGAGTTACACTCAGAATTCTGATTGCAAAATAACTATAGATCCAGCGTGTAATGGCCTGAGCTAGCAAAAAGGCAAAGGTATTCCAGGTGTAACCACAGCGAATAACTGGAAGACTAAAATATGAGCCTTCCAGGCAAACCACACCAAGGCAAATAGTCCAATGAATGTTAATGTATGTAGAAAAGTACGGAGCACTGAAAATGCACCCTGAGTAATTTTAGTTTACTCCAGCAATTCAAACCCACAAAGCCAGAAAAGCCCTGCCCTTGTCTTCAGCATGTCCTCTGGAAGTCCCACAACGTACTGTGTCCTACACACGACGTCACAGGCAGGATTTCACACAGACACTGCAGATGCTGCATTTAGCAGAGCAGGCAAAAATTTCACTATCAGTCTGTCCTATCACAGAACATTCAAAAAAGTAAACACTGGGCACCTCGAACAACACCGTTCCCTGCACCTTCTACTTTACTTACAGGTCAGGTCTTGCCACTGTGTTGCTCCACCCTTAGTAATGCCCAGATGGGCTCAAATCGATAGGAGAAATTCTCTCCATTCGAAATACCTCTTTTTACTGGTGAAAACACATCCCCTAACCTACTATCTTGTTATATCAGGCAGGACCTCTGCTTCCACTAATAATACAGTATGGAAACCCACTAATACTGTGTTTGTATCATTTACACCTTCAGGAAAGGGTATTACACCATGACTGCTGGCAGCCAGTCACACTGCAGACATCTGCATGGTCAGGTGTAGGGCTGAGAAGATAACAGTTCATTTTACAGTCTGATTATAGTATACCAATCTTTAGCACTGAAAAGCTCAAAGGGTGAGTATTTTCCCTGAGAGCATTACTTCCTTACTTCAGAAGTTTAGCAAGAAGCAATCCAGTTGTCTTGAATTAAGCTGCAGTTTTCAAAAACAGCTTCTTGGGAAAAAAAACCTGAAAAAACATTGCTACAGAGTCCCTCCACATGCATCGGAAGGGTTAACTGCGAAGTACAACACGCAATTCTCAGGATGGAATGTACATATTTAAAAGGCAAAATGCAACAGAAATTAAGAGAGCTAGAGATGCTTGAAGTTTGCGTTCTGTGAAGAAAGGGAGAACCTCTGAATAGATATCAGCGGGCATCAGTCCACATCAAATGCTTAAAGAAGCTTAAGAATTTACACAGCTGCTATTTCTTAGAGCAGCTTAAAAGGTGCTTTCAGCTCCCTCCCCGTGGTTTTATCACAAGTCTTGTGATATTAAGTCACATCTGGCCCTTGGAATCATCTAAGACACAGAAGCCTTACTAAATGAAATTCAGTCCTTACAATGATGGTAAAAAGTCTAAAAATGAGAGTGAAAGGCACCATGAAGGTTCAAAACTAAACAGTAAATAAAAGAAACAGAGGATGCCTTTAACTTTAAAAATAGTATTTTTCCAGTCAACCTCATAATGATGGGACTCTGACGTGATTTGAGATTTGAGTTGGGCAACAACAGAACTCAAGATGCCGATTTAAAGTGGTATCATTGCCTGTATTTCCTCACTCTTCATGAAGTACATGAATTTATCTGTAGATCGTAAGCAAAACAGTTTTACTGTGGCCAGTGAGCTGTCAATAAGATTACAGTGTAAATTGTTAAAAGTTTAAGAACGTATATTTTGTATATACCTTGTGATGAAGTGTTAGAAACTGCACAAACTACCCGCGACACTTCCACATCGTTATTCCCTTGGCTGCCTTGGAGAAGCTTTTAAAACTCACGGACAAGCTGAGGAAGGGTCTGGAGCACACGTCCCGTGAGGAAAAGCTGATGGAGCTGGGCTTGTTTAGCCTGGAGGAGGCTCGGGGGAGACCTTATCAGTCTCTACAACTCCCTAAAAAGAGGTTGTAGCTAAGTGGGGGTCGGCCTCTTCTCCCAGGCAACCAGGCGATCTGAGGAGAGAGAACAGCCTTAATCCGTACCCAGCGAGGTTCAGGTTGGCCATCAGAAGGGTGATTTAGAACGGGCTGCCGAGGGAGGTGGTGGAGTCGCTATCCACGGACGTGTTTAAGACAGGACATGCCAGTGCCATGGTCTAAATGACATGGTGGTGCTCATTCCACAGGCTGGACTCGACGATCACAGGTCTTTTCCGCCCTCTTTGATCCTGTAATTCTGTGACTCCGCTCTTTGCTCCCGCCCTCACGGCCCGCCCGCCACACACCGCGGCCGCCACGGCGCGGGCGGGGGAACGGCCCCGCTGCGTCACTGCCCGGCCCCGCCCACCGCTCCGCCCCGCCCACGTGCGGAGGGCGCCGCGCGACCCTTGCTCCCACTTGCGCCGTGCGCATGCGTCCGCAACCCCCGCGCCCCGCTCCCGCGCGCCCCCTCGCACCAGCGTCACCTCTGACGTCACGCCGCCGGGATTGGAGGGGAGAGGGAAAGGAAGGAAGTCCGGGGCCCGCCGGTCGCAACCTACCCCACTGCCCGCCGGCGCCGTGACGTACTCTTGGCGGACAGCCACTACAACCAATCAGAACTCCAGAAGCCGGCGCTTGATTGGTTGTTACGCCGGAGAGGCGGGCCGAGGGCGCCGGCAGAGGTTGGTTGCGGCGGTGCCGGGTTACATAGGGCGGAGTACAGCGTGTCCTTGGGCGCACACTGAGCGGGAGGTGCTGAGAGCGCGGTCACCGTGTCTGAGGGCGCAGCGGGACAGCCGGGCAGGCAGGTGCGGATGGGCGGCCGGGCTGCGGCTGGGCCCTGCGGGGCGGTGAGGGCCGGGAGGGGAACGGGGCGAGCGGGCGTTGTGCTCGGCCGTCCTGAGCGCCATTCCCGCCTGCCGGGGCCGCGGCCTGAGGCGGCGGCCGGGGTGCAGTGTAAGGTCACCGCGAGGCCGGGGGCCCCCACTGCGGGCGGGGGCCTGAGGAGAGGCTCAAGGCCGGGCTGGGCGCGGGTAGAGCCGGAGCCGGGCGGTGCGGGCGCCCTTGGGCGCTCCCGCCTCCTCACGCGTGGCTGCCGGCGGGACCCCTGGGGTCATCCCGGGTCGTGGTGACAGCCGGGTGCCCTCTGCCCTCCGGCCCTGCCCAGGTGCGTGGCTGGTGCGCTTTTTCAGCTGCAGAAGAAAAGCTTGCCAAGAGTCTTGAGCTTTTACACGAGGTCGTTCATGACTAGGAAACTCTCCTGTCACAGCTGTACGAGCTATACGTAGCAGTTGTGTTAAATTTGTTCTTCCGAAATTACCGCCGTACCCTTTAAATGCCGTGGCGCGGTCAGTTTGTCCGAGGGAAGGTTTTTCGTGCCCTTCAAGCATGTTTATCACCTTGATACCTTTTAGGTAGTCTGATGTTTCCATACTAATCTTCAAGCCCAGGAGCTCTAGCTTGTGGGTGGAAAGTGTGCTGGAGAATTGCCAGATTCTCGGGCTGCATACGTTGGTTTTGTAAACCAGTGGGATGCTTTTTAAAGTTTCAGCTCAATCGGTGACCTTGAGGTTGCGATACTGACCCCTGTGTGTGTTTTTGGTCTAGTACTGACAATGGGAGACGTTGAGAAAGGCAAGAAGATCTTTGTCCAGAAGTGCTCCCAGTGCCACACAGTTGAAAAGGGAGGCAAGCATAAGACTGGACCCAACTTGAATGGCCTATTCGGACGCAAGACCGGACAAGCTGAGGGTTTCTCTTACACGGATGCTAATAAGAACAAAGGTAAACTTAAAGCTGCCCTTAGGGAACAAAAGTATTTAGTTCTTGGTGATAGCTTTGATAGCTTTAAAAATCTGCCAAAAATTGAGTGGAGGACCAGAACATTAATGTTTACTATTTTGAATTTTTAACTCTTTTTTTTTTCTTTTTTTTTTAAACCTTTTAGGTATCACTTGGAATGAAGATACTCTGATGGAGTATTTGGAAAATCCAAAGAAGTATATTCCCGGAACAAAGATGATTTTTGCTGGTATTAAGAAGAAGGGCGAGAGAGCAGATTTAATAGCATACCTCAAAGTTGCCACTGCGAAGTAAAAGTTATCTGCTGCCTTATTTATTTCACAAAGGAGATGGCAATGGAAATGTCTGATGAGATTGGTTTTTAAACTTTCTATTTTTACACGTACTGTGTCTAACCTTAAAATCTGTTTCACCCATCAGATAACTTTGCTCACGGTGGGTCACTGGAGTACACACTTGTTTGGCAGCCATTAACTTAACAAAGACTATGTAATTGGGTTCGGTCATCCTTGATCATAAATATTAAAAAAAATAAATAAAAATTTCCTGCCTCTTCATTGTTTAAAAAAAAGTAAATAATCAAATGAGTAATTATCAGCCGCATAATAGCTTTGACAGCTCAGCTCTTTAACATTAAAAAGCAGGGTGGTTTTTGGCGTCTTCTGCCATACCTCTTCTGTTACATTAACAACAAAACAACGAAGACTACTAAATTAAAAAACCAATCCCAATATAATATTTTTCTAAATTTAATCAGTGCTAGGTGTTGCAATATATTAATCTGTTTAAAGCTTGTGATAAAAATGCATTTCATCTGATTTAAGTACTATTTGTGAACTGGCAGTTGTGCCTAGCCACTTGCCTTTTATCTAGCGGAAGCATGTTACCTAATTCATCCAGACTTTGACAACTGCATGCACCTCTAGAGTATAACTCCTCTTCAGAAACATCTCCAGTTCTGACGTGTTATTGATGCCCTTTGCTCACTAAATCTTCTGAGAACAGCCATTCTTAGTGTAAGAGAAAAACATCCTGTTCTGGGAATACAAGTGCTAAGGGCCAAGCTGAGTTATTTAATCTTCTTAATTCAGCAGAAATATTCACTTAAAATCTACTGTTACAGGCAGTTTCAGATGAAGGGCTACAGGCATGAATGTGCTGGTAGACTGAAAAACAAGACAAAAACAAGCTGTCTTCCTCTGTGCCTGGCTGTAGCCAACATCATTACTTCTGAAGGTTCTGTTTCGCACATTGTAAAGCAGTATTTTTAATGTTTTAACTGCATTTTTTTCGTACGAAGTTGTTCAGAAGAATGTATTTACTGTGTACCAACAGTAAGGCAGAATTTGGAGCAATCAATACTGTAAATTAAAAAAAAATTAAAAGTTTTGCTTGCTGTATGTGTATGAAATTAAATGAAAAATGGTGGGAATGCAGAGGAAGGTTGGGTGCCCAGATTTACATCATTAGGAAACAAAACAAAAAAAAGCTCCACATGGAAAAAGGCAAATGCTAATTGAGTTGCTGAGGGAAGTACAAATGTGGCAAACTTAGTATTTTGGACCAGAGCCAGCAAAGCTCTTTCAGTGATGTGCTGTTTAACAGCATTTCTGCTGTGCTTCTGGAGTGAGGTGGGAGAAAACTCGAGGTACCCCAAAAGCTGTAGCTGGGCTGTAGGGAGGGCTGTGTAGTGGAGTAGTGTACTTAATGATGGAATTGCAATAGGCTTTACTCAGAGTAAAAGAGTGAAAAAAAACTAAGATTACTAACAGTGGTTTCAGTGATTGCTACCGTTACGTCTTGCGATTATTTTTTCTTTCCAGACTAACCTGCAAACAGCATTTCTTGCCGTTATGGATATGGTATTAACCAACAGCAGTTTTTTTACCAAAAGCTTCAGAGGGAACTTCAAATTGTAGGAGTCCATTACTGTTCCAATTTTCAGTTTGTCAGAGCACTTTTATGGCTATGCAGAACTTCATTTTTTCCATTCCAAAATCCCCACAGAGCAGTTGTGGATACAGAATGTAGCTGTACCCAAGCTCTACAGTCTTCTGAGATGATGATGGTGAAGAGAGAGAGTTGTGCATGGAGAGAGTTGTGACACTTTGTTCTGTTAGCACCTTTATGAAAGACTTTGTCATCTCCAAGCTGCTCTTTAAAACTTTTTTCTTCTCCAGATCAATTAAGGAAGAGGATTTTTCAGTAAGGTGTGGTATTTAATTCTGCATAGATTACAATTTACAAGTAAGTTACCTCAAAAAAACTTCAGGAGGAAGCAGAGTGATCCTTTGCCCAAAGTAAGCAGGGGACACAGTTTAACTTGGCTCTTCTGTCTGTCTGTGCAAAGACAAGCGTTGCTTCTACATAACACTGAAGACTGAGAAAGTTTAATTGTAGACTGAGCATGCATCCTTGTTTACATTTTAGGGAAAAGACCATTCTGACCTTTAAAATTTCATCTTTCTGTGTATACAGCCCTAGACAGCAATGGCTTAAAAGTTTTGATACAGTAGGTAACTAGCAGCCATTTGCCACTGGAGAAGCATAATGCTGTGGTGTTTCTACTAATGGATAAGCAAATACTGAAAGGGAAGTAGGTTAGATTATCACTTCTTGTGGTGTTAGTGCAAGGGCTTGGGTGGGTTCTTTGCCGTGTGGGAAGGAGGCATCAAGATCAGTTATCAAGCTTTAGTTATTTGTTTCCTAGTTTATATTACAGAGTAGAGGGGTGGGGTTTGCCTTTGTGTTGTGAGGTACCAAGTTTAAAAGCGTTCATACTGACAGTGATAACAGTGATACCACCTGGTATTTCACTAGTTCCTTTACAGTTCCCAATTAGGGAATCAAAGCACCACTGCCAAACATTGCACTATCCCATAAAAATTTTTCTTGGCTACTAGTTCACAGCTTTGATGGGGCATGCCTTTGAAACTGATCTTGTGATATATTCACATGTAGTTACGCAAATGAATGAAGATTGTTAATGACTGGAAAAAAGTTAAATCCAGAAGTACACCTTTTCATAGTAGGACTTCAAAATAAGTAGGATGCTTACAAAGCTACAAAAATTATTAGTACATTATTATATGTACTAATATATATTATATGTACTAATGTATATATAGAACATTATTGTGCATTCAATTGAAATAAAGTGATACAGAAGCTCTCTTTATTTAGTCTTAACAATTCAAGTGTAACCACTCTACAAACAACTTGGGAAAGTTCCATTTGTTGCTGCCTGTACAACTGTAAATAATTGCTTCAGTTAAAGATCTGTTCATTTTGATAGATCTAGTCTTGTATGGGATTATGTAATACTTTCCTTTTTTTAGTATAAAATACAGCATCAGTTTCTGAAAGAAATGGGGTACATGATCCTTCTCCTGTTCACAGGGGAGAACAAAACCAGCTAATAGGTAATAATTAGATATTCTAGTCTCTCATATATATCAAAGCCCACTGAAATGCACACACCTCTGTAGTAAGCCTTGTCATTTGCCTTTATCCAAAACACATCCTAAATCTCTTCCAGGGCCAAAGCCAACAGAAGTCTGTTTTGCTACATACAGGATGAGTTGACCCATTTCAAACTGGTGTCTTGAAAACCAGGTTATTCTGTAAGGTGAGGAGCCCAGAGCTAGCAGTAGGACACGTTAACCTTGGGAAAGGGTATGAATCCTGTCCCTTCCTGGTGCTGCCATTGCTGAGTCAGGACTCCAGGTAGTTGTCACTCTGCTTGTGATTCAGAGCTTGCACGTAAGAACTTGCATGCCTTTTTCCTGGATTGTTCTTGTGATATGAAAAACAGAAAATATGATGGTCACCTTTTGAATGATTGCTTTCTGCTTAGAGGTCAGTGTCACAGGAGGTAAGAGAAGTGGGTGATATTTGCTTCTGTAACACCATTCAGACTCACATCCTTGGTTTCCAAAAGGCTGCAATAACCAACGGGCTGAACCTGTGTGCTGGGAAGAGGATTCTCGGCCTCTCTTGAAGCTGTCATTATGCAAAAGGAAAGTCAGAAAGAAAATTAGCAAAAGAGGAACTAACTATAGCACAGTGTTCAAAACACATATCTGGGAGCAGGGGAGGTATGTTCTTTACAGGTTATTTATGCATTTAATTTTAAACAGTCTTGGATAAAAATAAATCTGGCAGTGGAGATCAGAAGTCATTACTCTGCTGGTTTTACATCTCATTAAAGCTGTTCAATGCAGCTTGCTTATGCAATGTGAGCCACTGCCTTGTTCCTTTCAGAATCACTCACTCTCTGGATCCATCTTCCCTTTCCTCCATGTGTTAAAGCATATTTTTGTAAGTATGTGCTGTCCCTGTCTTACCTCACTACCAGTCTTCTGGTCATAAGCACTCAAATGAAAAGCTGTTATCAGAAATACTGAGCTGTATTCTCACCCTTAAAATAATCCACAAAAATTGACTTCTGATGGCCCCATTCAGTTGTGTCTGGTGACAATCTCTTTATAAGATGTCTCATGGTTCTTAAGATATGGGACATTGTCTTTTACTGGTGTTTTTTAATTCTAAATTTTAATAGAGGTAACTAGAGCAGGTAGTTTTATGTGGCTTTTACCTGCACTATACCTTAGGGATTTTTTGTTAGTATGAGATACAGCATGATCATACAAGCATTCCCTGAAATATAGTCCTTCCAGATAAAAAGAAAGATGCACATACACTGCATTTTAAAAATATCATGGTTGTCACCTATGTACCACTAGTACCCTCAATAATCTGGTGCTCCTACTTACCTAGATTTCATTGCAGGAATGTTCCTACATTGACTGTAACCAACCTTTCCCTGGAAGTATGTCTCATATTTCTACTTCCACTGTTGATTTTTTGTTTGGAGAACGGAGAGGAAAGGACATCAGACTTCTCCATACCTTGCCATGTTTCCAATAAGACTTTGTCATTTTATTTCCAGTTATTCAGTCAGTTTATTTGATACTGATCACAGAATCACTGAATCATTTCAGTTGAAAAAGGCCTCCAAGATCATCGAGTCCAACCTGTGACTGACCACCACCTTGTCAGCTGGACCATGGCACTAAGTGCAAACAATGTCCAGTTGTTCTTGAACACCTCCAGGAATGGTGACTACCACCTCTTTGGGTAGTCCATTCCAATACTTAACAACCCTTTCCTTGAAGAAATTCTTCCTGATGTCCAACCTGAACCTCCCCTGGCACAGCTTAAAGCTGTGTCCTCTCTTCCTATCACTGCTTGCCTGGGAGAAGGGGCTGACCCCGACTTGGCTACAACCTCCTTTCAGGCAGTTGTAGAGACTGATAAGGTCTCCCCTGAGCCTCCTTTTCTCCAGGCTCCATCAGATTTCCATGTAGGACTTGTTCTCCATACTTTGCCAGCTTTGTTGCCCTTCTCTGGACGTGCTCCAGCACCTCAATGTTTTTCTTGTAGTGAGGGTCCCAGAACTGGACACAGGACTTGAGGTACAGCCTCACAGTACCAAGTAGAGGGACAATCTTTCCTCTGTTTGAATATTAGATATTAAGTCTGTATTTCTTCTAGTGGTATTTTTACAGGGAAGGTACCACGTTTTCAATTCCACAAATTTTTGCCATAGTGAATGATTTTAATTCTAATTCTCATGTGTAAATTGTCATGGTTAGGTTGCCCATCTGGTCTTTCTCTTC
>VYZQ01041886.1:8452-19923 GCA_013400655.1 Mystacornis crossleyi | reverse complement strand
AGTAATTCAAAACTCATAAATAGGAGGCAGGATAAAGATATGTAGCCCAGGACAATGTTTTCAGCAATCCTGGTTTTGCAGCTCCTTTCCTCCTATTCAGATGCATTTTCTTGATTTGTGTCTGAAGCTCAGGAGGAAAATAATCAGCTTTTGTGGGATTTAGGCATTACAGTGCTTCTCTGTTTCTAAGCACTCAAGTAATAAAGGCTTTGTGAATTATCTCCAGCATACAGTATTACTATCTTTCCAAAACTGTCATTGCAGTTGAGTTTAATGGCTACTCTACAACTTAGAGGCAGCTATAAAAATCAAAAAAGATGGCACCACAGCTACAGACTGAAATCAAGAAAACTGCAGTTCTCACTCCAAGAAAAGTATCAAATGCATTAGCAGAACACGACTTCATTAGCAGCATTAAAAGTTATCATTTACAGGAAAGCAAGCTCTACTTTGGCAAATATTTCAGTGAATGACAACAACTTCTTGAGTATTTCAACTAACATGCATTGACAGCTGGTTTAGGGCAGCAGGTCTAAAAGCATTTAAGATTACAGCTGTGTTCCTTAGTATAACAAATTACTGCACTAATTTTCTTAATTTTAAAAAGACATTTTGTAGAGTGTTTAGTGTATACTAATGTTCATTTGTGACTATTAAAATTTTGTTTAGGGTTGACTCAGTTTTGAGACTGGGGAGGACTGGATTTTTTCCTCCTGCTTCTCCTCCATCCTCACCTCTATACATGAAACCTACATAATGCTCATCAGTCCTTTCTTCAGCCCTGGCAGGATTTGTTGATGATCTCTTGTTTCTGCGTAGCCTGCAGTGAGTCCTCTCCTAGGCTGCTGCCACTGCTACTGCCATGCTGAGGTTTAGCTTTTGTGACATTATCCTTCTGGGAACAGTAGGATAGGTTTCTTGGATTGCTGCAAGCCACCTATCTTAATAAGAATACACCATTCTGCAGTTCAAAGACTGGTATTGTTTCCTGAGCCAGCAAACCAATATTGATAATATTTCTTAGCTGTTCTGACAGTAATTTTTTTTTTCAATCTCATGAATGTTAAAAGAATAGCTGCTATAATTTTGATTTAGGACAGCATCATTCAATGTTTCAGAAAATAAAGATCAATTTTAATTAGGCTTTTTAAAATATCTTTTACTTACAAGAAAAGAAAATCAAAGTGGGTAGAAATGCTATTGTGTCTTTTAGGATTTCTTGTTTACACTTATGAGGCTCTTCTGTTTTATAGTGACACAAATGAGGCATAAATGTTAGGCACAATGTAAATGTAGTCTGGTGTAAAAGCAGGGGGGAGGGGAAAGAAAAGCAGAGAAGGCAAAGACAGAAGGTCCATGAATCTGAAGTGGACAGGAATCTGAACTCAGATCCTGCAGGAAGGTACAAGAGGTAACTGGTTTGATGTCCCTTCCCAGTCTTGCAACATTTACTTGTATCCAGATAGGCCTCTTCAGACAACAAGATGTACAGGTAAGACATTTGACAGACAGAAGGGGAACATAACCATATCATGCAAGCTTTCCCTGCACCTCCAGGGACTGGGAAAGGAAAGGCAGACACGTTGTTCCCATGTCCTAATTGGTTCTGTCTGGCTGCGGAGACCAAACACATCTTGCCATACCTAAGAGTGCCCAGGGAATTTCTGGAAAACGGCAGAGCCTGTCAGCAGCTGCAGTGGCTGAGGTGCTGCATATCCACCAGGACCTGCCTTTGCTGCGCCCAGGCCTGGGAGCCACTGGCACAAAGGCAGCTTCTCTCCCAGGCAGTTAGAGAAGTCATGCTAGCCTCATTTGCTGTCACCACATCTCAAGAGAGCCACGAGCCTTTTCTGTAATGGAGCTGGACACTCTTGCTGTCATATTAAAGGGGATAAAAAATGAAGTTTAAAGAAATTTGAGAAGAAAGAAGGAAAGTAAGCAAAGTCAAGGTGAAATCAAGCCTGCTCTCCAGTGCATTACAAAGAGAAGAATGGGGACAAGAAATCAGCAAGTTCTGGAGGGAAGGCAAAGGGCACTATCCCAGTTAACAGTGGGAACTGGAAGTGCATGGAATATTCACCTGGTTGCTCACATCTAAATTTCTACTGTTTTCAGCAAAAATGGCCATTGAGCAGCAACACGTATATACACAAAAGCTGTACTGTGGAAATGCTCACTACAGACCACCCTGTGGCACTAAAGAACCGCCTGAGCAATACAAAGAGCTGCTTCCTCTGGCCACCTACTGGCACTGGATGTATGTATCTGTCCTTGCTGCCACCTTCTAGCAGGGGCTTTGGCATTCCTGACCGAGCTGCAACATCACCAAAAAAAGTAAAGTTTCCTCGAGTCACTGAAAAATCAACTACATAATTCTCATTTGGCAAGTGTGTGGAGAGGAAAGAGCAAATCATGAAAGTGTTTGGTGTGTTCCATATCTAGCACCTAGATGGAGAAATGCATGGGCACTTAAATAAAAGGATGAAAATTCAGTTGCAGAAAGGAGTAAGGGAAACGTAGAAGGGGCTGAGGACATGGTGAAGAGGCTTTGTGGGAGAAAGAAGGTCCCCAAGACTCCCATTCTTTGGGAAAAAGCTAACAGAAGGACTGGAGATAATCAAGGGAAAAGAAAGCTGGTGAAGTGCTTACACAAAAATTAGGGAGGCAGGCCTGATGACATTTATCATGGAGATAGCCCTGGAAGGGAGACAGTCATAGGAAAAGCAGAAGGCTTTAGGAAGGAACAAAGCAAATGCAATTTAAAAGAATCAAAGAATTTCCATGAAAAGAGTGAGACCTGAAGAAGACTACAGAAAGTTTATCCAGACATAAAAGAATGGTGGTGGAGAAAAAGAAAGTAAGAATCAGAGAAGGACTAGGATGGTATTGACTCTGTTTTATTGAGTGTTTGGCCCATCGAGCATTCTGCTCTGTAAGTGACTATAATAGCTTGCTTCCCTCCCTAGATTCTACTTCTTTCAATACAGCCTACACCATCCTCTTTTTTCTTCCTTCTGAAAAGCTGCCTGAACTTGCACTCATACAGCTGAAAGTCCATAAAAAAATTCAAAAAAAGTAATCTTAGAGCAAAAAGCAATATTACAATAGCAAATCACTGTGCCTCCTCAGGCAGCAGCTGCAGGAATGGGGTCTAATTTTCACTCTGATCAGCTCCTCAGCTGCGCATTTTCATTTGCCTGTGGTCTCATTCTGTGCAGTAACTGAGAGGTAACAACTGAAAACTATGGAGAAGCTTCATATTATTAATTATGTAGTTACTTCATTAGTAAGAACATACATAACAGGACTACATACACACTGAAACAATTATAAATTATTCAGTTGAAACCACAGTTACCAAAATGCTTAGGCAAACTATGCTCTATTTCATATGGTTTTGAGCTTTGTATCTTATTTGTTCATAAAGATATGAATCCTCTAATTTCTTTAATTTGTTCTTATACAGAAGAAAAAGAACACCCATGATTCCATTTTCTTTGGAGGAATTTCAGAGCATAGAATAGCACTGGTAGCACTCAATAACTCATTTAGCTAAGACTTATTTGCAAAAGGATAAAATAATAGCAATTTGTGGAAGCATCTTTCATTGCTGAAATTGATAGTCCTGTAGTGTCATCTTCTGATTAAAGTTTTTTTGGAAATATGGAGTAGGGAAAATTACTACCCAAGTTCTGTTTTTGTTCCTTTTAATAATATTGACTTGTGGTTCAGTAATAACCAAAATGTTGATTATACATAAATACATAAAAATTTTCTATCCCGTGATAATAAATAAAAGTCTAGGACCATCTAAAGCACAGGTTTAATTTCAACTGGAAATTAAGTTTTAAAGAGGTTTTTGTGCCTCACAGGCCAACAACATTACTGGGTTTTTGACTATAGTCAAAAAGCTATTTTCATTTCTGATCGGCATTCTCTATTCTTCTTAAATTTGTGCTTAGGAAAAGGCCTGGTTAAAAGGATGTTTAGCAGTCAAAAGCTCCTTTAGGAAGCAATATTTCTGTATTCTAAGGTGGCAGCAGAAATGGGGGCTTCTGCTGTTCTCCTCTGCTTTAGGCCTGCTCCATGTTTTCACTTTCAGGGGTAGGTGAACCTGTGCTGCACAATGTAGCATGATGTATAGATTTTAAGGCTAATTCTTTCTGAACTATCATTGGTAACAAAGAGAGAAGAGCTGCTTTAGCAGAGCGTTGCATCAGAGCCCAGTCCTCCAGCTGAGAAACTACCCTGGATGCCTCTACTCATTTAGCACTGAGCATCACCGGCAAGCACTGTGTCCAGGCTTGGAAACGCAGGCTGTGTTTCTGAGGGGGAGAGCACTGACCGCTTCCCCCAGTGATTCACCGGTTCAGCCTGCCTCTTAACAATCCGTGCGTGGTGTCCCGTGGCCTTCCAAAGGACATGTTCAGTCATGGGTGACACTGAGGCCAAGAGACCTTTGCATCTTTGGCCCCTGATCAAACTCCTCCAAGAGAGGAGAGGCAGCAGCTGTCTGGGGACATCGATGTGGGTATTGACTGGTTTCCTTCTCTAGCCTAAGCAGAGCAGGATCCCTCCTTTCTAAGGGAGCTGGCTGTGTGAGGCCCTGAAGCAGCAGCTTGTGTCAAGTGCCCGTGGGAATGCCTGGGGAGGCTCTGAAGTCATTATAGGCAGTGTTTTGTCCAGCACCAGGAACAGTGCTATCGATTTTGCTCTGTTCTCTTGTCGTCAAGCTGAGCCAAGACTCTGTTCTTCTAAAAGCTGCATTAGAAAAATGTCAGCAGAGGATCTGCTGCACCTCCACATGCTGTTCAGGGAGCTCTCGGGTTTAGCTAGGCCTAATGTGGTAGGACAGTGTATTGTCTTTCTGACTGATTGCTGGAAATCTGTTGTTATGCCAGGCCCTGACTGTCCTGAGAGAGAAGGGGCATTGTACCAAGTTTCATACTGAGTGAGTGCAGTTCTATAAATCAGCTTTAGTGCCTGGCTTGTTAGTACCAGAGGCAAATGAGAGGCTAAATGAGCAATACTGGTATTTAACTATGCATGAGACACGATTCAAGCAGCACAAGGCCTGCGTGTTGGATGTACTGTCAGTGGACTCAGTAATGAAGCTCTTTGCTGGGGAACACTTACTTTCCTTTAGTCAAATTACAATAAATGCTTTTTGGCATCATATGACTGTGATACTGCAAGTTTTGCAGTGCAGAAGCAAACTTGAAGATCTGATTGAACACTGAGCAATAACTCGCTGATTACAGGCTGTTAGATTTACCTTTAGGTAAATCACCTTCCTCTAGACAGCAGCAACTGATGTTTAGACACGGTGGTATAATGGGCAGTTCAAAAAAAGAGTAATGTCTTCAACTCTATCTCATAAACTCGTTGTCCAAAATACACGTAGCTCTACTTAACCTTCACCAGTGTCCTCTGCAGGACTTACTGCAAGTGTTCCAGACAGTGCTGCTTACAGAATGATCAAAAATATGAGACAAAAATGGTGATTTATTCTTGAAGCTGTTGCAACAGATCCAGATTCAGCCCTCCTTAGGGCAGTTTTGTGCTGCACCCTGGGCAGGGTGCCCTTGAAAAGGGCAGAGCTGGTGTTATGTTTGTGGACTACAACACCAAGGTGTATGAAGCAGCAAAGGTCAAATTCTGCTTGCCCTGTGAACTTTTTTTTTTTTTTTAAGTCAGAAAAAGCTAAAGGCAAAAAAAGAAAAGTACGTACTCTGTAAAGAATATGCTGTCTAAAACCTGTGTTGAGATCATGTTTGGTAAACAGTGCATTAATAAGAAATCAGTGTGATTCCTCCAGTAAATCTGAAATCAGACCTTATTGTTGAAAAAAAAAATAAAAGAGGCACTAAGCCATTCTAGCTATGTTTGCACTTCAGTACTGATGCCAGAAGTGCCAAGCTGTCACTCAGAGTCCAGCTTTACAAACATGACTCTACCTTTTACCTTTTGCTGAAGTTCTCTGTTACATAACAGGGTTCTCATTTCTTTTTCTCCCGAGAGATGGGGTTTTGTCATCCTAGTTCTGCTAAGAAAAAGAAAGACATATAGGAAACACCATTATGCCCACTGGCTTGAACTCATATCTGAAACTTATTTTTCTTCCACCAGTCTGTCCTATCTGCATTCTCCTTCCTCCCATCCCATTTTCATTTGTCTTCTTCACCCTTCTCTGTCTCCTTGAGCAGGTAAGACTATACACCTCCATGACAGCTGGATTCGAAAGCTGTGCTTTAAAGAGGCTGAATGCTAATGCCAGCTCACCAGATTTCACGGGCCGTGGATTTAACCTAGCTGCAAGGGTGCAAGGAGTGCTGCAGCAGCACAAGCCTCATCTGTATCTCCTGCACTGTCATGATGCTGTGGCCACATTATTTTGTTTATGCAGAAACACAGCTAATTTCTCAATGACTCTGTCAGTTCTTTTCTAGAGACTCTTTTCAGACATGCTTCAGCCGCTGCGATGATAAGTGCATCAGTAAGGATTTCTGTCTCACTGTGCTAGACCAGAAAAATGCACCTTGATACATAGAAAATCAAGTCTTCTTTGCTTTTTTATGTCTTAAATACACGTTATTTAATTAATACATGTATAGCTTCCAGCCTGATGTTTCTCATCCCTCTGGGCCTGATTGTCATACCAGCAGGCTATAGCATGATGGAATGAAGTTTCCATTCCCATATGATTACACTGGCCCAGTGACATCCCACCCTATTAAAGAGACACAAGATCCAGAGCATCCCTCGCAATCTGGAGTTTGTGGCTGAGGAGCCTCACTGTGCATTGGGACTATCAGTAAATGTTGTATTCCCCTGTCTGTAAAGAACCTGTACTTCAGTGTTTTGCCTGAATTGTCTCACCATCTGTCTTAAGGACTGAGGAGACAGTGGTTGTTGAACTCAGCACTCCAAACTGAGTGTGTAACTACTCACTGTCATTCAGAGATATGATTATGCTAGACCTGCTCATTGACCTGGCCTGTTTCAGCACCAAAGTTTGCCCAGCACTTGCCAGACAAGTATCTTTCACTTAAAAATCATTATATAGTTATATAAGAGCACTGATAGGACACTTATGCATGTCTATTAGAGGAGGCCAGCACAGCTGATCTGCAGAGCCTGGGGCCTAGTTCTTCAACATGAATAAAGCTGAGATGGAAATGTCTTCCCACACTTCAGCTTATGCAGAAGTCAAAATGCAAAAAACCTTTGTTGTGACTGATAGCACAAGTAGACCATACACAGTCCCAAGCTGCAGGAAAAGCATGTTACAAGATTAGGTAAGCATGTCAAAAGAGTCAAAGACCGATGCAATCTATATGGTTTCTATAAGTGTCAGAGTTCTTGCTTTCGTCATTGAAAATAAATGCTTTTGTATCTTCTTCAGTGGAAGATTTTAAAACAAGAGTGAAGCAGGCGTGCAAGTGTCAGGAATAACCCTCATGTTCTCCTTGCTACCAGTGTCCTTGGAAGCTGAGATTGGATTGAGATTTTCCTCCCTTAATTATGTCAATTTTAATTTGGTGGCTGTTCATAAGAAGTCACTAGCCTGGAACAGCTGCTAGGGCTGCATAAAATTAACCTGAACCATGTCCAGGGTCTAGCAGACGTGTGTTGCTCTACACAAGCTGACCCATTTGGTGCTGACATCCCATCTTGAAACTGAATGCAGAAGGCTGAAAGCTGGATCTGTCCTGCCTTCCTCTGGGTTTATCTTCTTAGGCCTTGCAGAGATGGATTTGCGGGGGGGAAATCAGGAGCAATGTAATTCTCCTCATCTGTAAGTACCACAGTGTTTTGTAACAGATGAGGAAGTGCCCACGGCAGCGATTGCTTTCTCCCTCCAAGTGTCATCCTGACTCTCTTATAGCTGACCCTGAGCTGTGAAATACCTTTGGAAAACCCTAAATTCTCTCCTTTCTACCCTAAAGGACATGACAAACTTTCTTGAACTAAGGCAAATCTGCCCTGGCTGGTTTACTGCAGATAAAACACAAGGTGATTCCTAGGGAGTTTACCCTGCAATCGGTGCCTTGTCTGCTGTTGGCCTAGGGCGGCTACCTCTGGGCTTTTGCCTAGAAATTTTTATCTCAGGGCAAGTCAGGTTAGTGTTTTTGTCCTGGTTTTACCTGTTCTGTCAATGATATTAATCAGCCCCCAGTGCTCCCAATTCAGTCCTTGGCTGCAATTTGCCCAAGGCTAGTTCTGTCCGGTCACTCTAAATGTTAATCTTTCAAATTAGGGTTGTGTGTCATGGGGAAAATCAGCAACATTATGGTGAGTCAAGGAGAAGCATGAAGTCAGTTGACATAACTTGAAAAGGGAGAAACCTGCACACTGAGATTTTATTCTACAAAATACCTTTGAATCAATTCAGAGCACTCTTTTCGTCAAGGACTAAATCCCCAAGGATTAAGGACCACTTTAGTCACATTAGGACCACTTTAATCCTAAACGAGGACGGCCATTTGGGGCTTTAATGCATGTTAATTTTCCACGGTCAGATAAATTGGCTTAACTTGTTAAAGTGTGTCCCTTTGCTTACAAACTCCAAGTCTCCTTTGTTTTGCAGTTCTGCCATGTCCTACAGGAAAGCACTGCTGCGTCACGTGTGCACAATCCTCTTTCCTTCTCTAAGTCACTGACTCATCCCTTCCGTCAACTCTTGACTTTCTTTGCAAAGTTTTGTACGCTGCAAGCTATATAAAGAAACAAATTTCGTTCAATTGTATGAGCAAGCGGCCTGGAGTTTTTATTTTGGGGGGGTGAGGGGAGTTCTGTACAGAAACCGATTTTCCCAAATCTTCAAACTTTCTGAAAAACTTGACTCACATTCCTGAGCTGTCAGGACTACTTTGTGGTTGTGTTTTACTCCTTCATTCACTGTGTTCTTTATTCAGAGCTGATAATTTTTCCAAAATTATTTAAATGATGCTACAATTACAATATTTTACATAGAAATAGCAAGTTCATCTATTCTCTCACTGTAATTAGAGAATAGCATAATGCATTTGAAAATAAACAGCACAGGCATGAGGTGGTTTTATGGAACAGTACAGAACAAGTGGGTGGACAGGAATGTGGAAATAAAGCCAGGATTTGAGTGGTAAAAATTGGCTCATCTCCATTAGCTTTCCAGAGCTACAATAGCTTGAACTCTTGCATTTGGCAATGAGTGGTACAATTATAAAAATATGTAGTATTAGGAGAAACATGTCCTTTTAAGCTTTCTTTCAGTGAATTTCTGCTGGCAGCAGCACAGCTCCAGAACAAATGATCTAAAGTTAGATTTCTGTAGTTGCACTCTTGGCTATAACTCGTGTGGAGTTACAGCAGAGAAGCTGTGTAGAATGGGGCGGTGTTTCTGTGATAGTTGGAATGACTGGTAATATGAGATTGATCCATATTGTAGTGAACTCAAAGACCAGGAAATACAACAGCACAGACCAACACTTTATGATTTGTAATTTTATGCCACTGAGAAATGGAGAGTAAGGAACACTGAAAAATTTCTTTGATTTTTTTCCCTCTTCTTGCTAGCATAGGTGCTTCTTTCCCTGGAGTGCTGTTTTTGAAGAAAAAAAAAAAAGGGCTACATACCTTTAATAAAAATCAGGATACCATCTGGATACAGGTTTCAATTCAAGGTGCTGCTGGAAGTTGTATTCCCATCCTGCCAGTCATCCCTAACTTTATATCACGAGTCTCCTACACCACAGCTTCTGTTTATAGTTTCTTACAGGCAGATTTCTGGTTTGTGTAAATTGGTCAGGCTCCCTTGGCATCTTTCAGGAGATCATAGCCAGTGCTCAAAAAAGAATGAAGCACCTAAAATCTGCTTCAGCCATCATTTTGCTAGCATTAAGAGGAGAAAATCAGATCTTTGTGGCCTAGCTTTCTGGTACAGTATCTGTGGGGAGAAATGTGTGTTGAAACAAGACCTTTTCTACTTGTTTGTTGCTGTTGAAAGTCAGGTCATTAAATCCAGCTATTCATATCAATCTTTACTTGAGAATTTTGCTTGTCTATCCTATTTTTCTATAAATCAAAATATGACAGCTTAGAAACATCTGATCATAGCTGTGCTATATTTATTAGTTAGGAGTCTTGATAAGATGTGGCCTTATGACTCTCCAAATATATTCTTCCACTCTTATTTATTTGCTGCTTCTGGATGACAGCATCACTTCAAATGGCTTAACATAGCACATAAATATCATGAATTTGTAAAATATGGAGCATCAAAGAGGAGAATTACGTCGTACTCTGTCCTTCCGTATTTCTCAGGCTATTATAAAATGTCATATGCTTCTGTTATTGAACTGGAAACAAATTGTTGCTTTTCTTAAAATTTAGGTTATGGTAAGAGGCTAAACTCCCACACACTTCCATGGAAAATATCATATATATGAACCAACATCACTGCATTTTCTGCCTCCCTGATGCTAGCTGTAGGGCTTGTGATCTCTCCCAGCAATGAAGTTGTGTATGCTGTCCCATGCCCGGTCTGATGGCTGTGGTTGTGACCAGTATGTGGTTTTCACAGTTGTTGGCCAAGTTTCACATCTGTATTACTTCTATCCTGAAATTAGCAAAGGTATTTGTGCAGAGCTCAACTGAGCTGTTAGACTGTTTTGTGTAGCTATCTCAGGTTCCCTACAATGACTGATCCAACACTCATCTGTATTGCCACCCATCATGCTGAGGTAGACCACAGGAGTATCGGAGGAACAGAATTAGTTCAGAATTGTTAATGCTGATAACAGTTGAGATATCTGTGGCCTTTTAGATGACATCTGCAGCTCTGGGAAGGCTGGGTAGGGAGAAGTCGGAATTAAGAATGTGAGAACTTGCACTGTGCCTCCCTCCTCAGACGATAGGTGCCAGGGACTGCCATCACCGCTTATCTGCAGGCAGAAGGACATGAGTAATGCTTTGGATGTCACCCCACACCTCCCCCGCTGCAGAGCTGTGGTGCTGCTACAGCAGAGCCACAATCGCCCCCTGGAATCCAGGGTGGCAGCAGGAATGCAGTCCTACTCACATTTTGTATCACAGACAAACACCTGGGCATAAGTGACACTTTGGCCTTGGCTAGAAAGAAATACAGAGCTGAATCTGAGTTTCCTTCCCTAGATTTTTGGTAGTTCTTCTCTTTCTTGGAGCACCACACACCTCCAATCCTTCACCAGGTTCCCACTTCTGTAGGTTCTCACTGTCCAGTGTATAAGGATGCTGTGTGCACATTCTTCTTTGTGGGTTGTTTTTCTCAGAGAGAGAGAGAAAAAGCAAGTTGGTTTGTATTTTTCACTGTCAAAACTTAAGGAAATAAAGCATGTGTCAAAGAGAGATGGCTGAGCAGAGACCTCTGAGATGTGAAGACCTGACAGATGACTGGATGGGAGCAGGAAAGAGGGAGCAGCAAGGGGAACTCAGATGAGATTTCTCTCTGA
>VYZQ01041882.1:39487-151704 GCA_013400655.1 Mystacornis crossleyi | reverse complement strand
ACAACAACAATAATAATAATAAACCTGTAAATATAAACCAGTGTGATATTACTTACATTTTCTTCATTTTTTAAAAATCTTATTTGTTAAGTTTTGAGTGTTTAGCTTTCCCGGTTTCTAGGGAGGGGTGAGTGCAGATGGGGTTTTAACTGCCTGTTTATTTCATCTGGAAAATGATATGTCTGTTGTTAGATGTGGCTTTGGAATTCTCTTTAACAGTATATCACTTGTTTTAGACCAGGTGTTGACTGGTCAAATTACAGGAACATGAAGTATAATTTGTACTTGTCACACAGGCAGCCTTTTCTTAAAGGCATTAAGTACTATCTTTTTCACCTGATTCAGTGAAAAGATATCTAAATGTGTGGTGGGCAGTTACACCCTCTCAACGTGCCTCCACCCACATCACCCTATGGATGGTGCTTTGTTATCTCAGCACTGGAATCATGCTGGACCCAGCTGGAAAAGAGGCCAAGAAAGTGATGTGGGAGGGGCAGAGCTCTTAGAAACCATTCCTGGTTTTGTAAATAGGAAAAAGCAATTTTAATTCAAGATGATGTAGTTTCCAAGTGATTAAGCCAGAGAGAAAGATGATTTATTTTTCCAGTAGACTTGGAAAAGGCATGTAGGGAGTCACTAATGCACTCAAGGGTCCACACTGCCAGGCAGAGGGGCCTAACACTAAATTCCTAAAATCTCAGGCTAAGTTTATCATTAGCCACTAATTTGATATTTAAAGCACAGATAAGTCAATCGAAAGTATTGGTACTGAGGCCCCTTTATTTCCAATTCGAGCAGTTTGGGGAAAATTCAGACTAAGTTTAGTCCAATCCCCTGAATCGAGCATGTGTTGCCCCAGGCATTTTCAAGTTGTTCAAGGGTTGCATTACAGGCTTGGACCATCACCAGCTGTCAAAGTGGTTTTGGTGTGCAAGCAGAGCAAAGCTTCTGGTTTAGTTTCTCTGAAAAGGAACAAAATGTAGTTAGCTCATACCAAAAACACTTTGCAAACTAAACCAGAGCTCTGTAAGTGGAGACAATTGAATAAATAACTTCAAAACTGCATTGCTGCTCCAGCCTGGAATACCATGCAGAACCTCAGGCACCTGAAAAAAGAATCTTGATTTCCAAAGCAGCCAAGTGCCAAGAGTACCCACTAACTGTTTACCTTACAAAACAAAAACATAACGCTGCATATGGCCAATTAATTTTTTTTAAATCCCACACAATAGAAATATTGAAGTCTCATCTATTCTTTCTAATGTCTCATATGATAAATTACTGAATAAGAACTCCTAAGCTGTGTTTAGAACAGGGAACAGGAAGCCAAATATTCAGGCCAAAAGCTACAAAGGTCTAAGGCACCAAGCAGCTGTGTAGATGGCCAGCTCACACTGAAACCACTCAAGCACAGTGAGGTGCCTAAATAACATTGTGCCTCCTGTCTCCTCCTCCACCAAATATATTAGGGCAAATAATCTTTAGATTTCTGAGGTTAGATTAATGGATCTTTGCTCAGACAGTTATATAATAATTTTGCACTTCACTTCAAATGCAAAAACAACTGAGAGACTTTCAGACTGTAGATAAACTAATAATACACTGCACTTTTAGTTTGTTATTCAAGGGATGTTACACAAAGGGGGATTGATTTTGCAGCTATTGCACTTGAGCAGCTCCTATTTGGGGCAATGGGCGCTTGTGTGGGAAGAACTGCTGTGGAAGCATAATACACTTATTGACAAGATTAATCCTCAGTTTTCCTTCAAAGTGACTGCAAGCTGCATCAACATTCCAGTGATCTTAGATGGTTTCTGTGTATTTTCCCATATGGTTTTAGCAAGAAGTTTTAAAAAGTTATATGGCAAAAGCTTGATTAAAAAGAAAATAAAATCCCTAAATTGGGTCATATGTAGGACATTCCTCTTGGTAATCTCTCTGTATTATAGAACAGTCTCACAATTTAAATAGAAGTCAACCCAATTTACAAAATTGGATTGGACAAAACACTAGAGAACATGTTACAGTATAGGGAGTCATCGTGCATACACAGGGCAGATGCACTGCTGAATGACCTAACTTGCCCATTTGCATCTCTAATTTCTATGATATAATCTCCATTCCACACTGCAATTATTAGAGAAAGAAATTAATTTCTTGGTTTCAAGGAAGTTGGTAGAGGAATAGAGAGGCAGAGAGAGGAAATCGAATTTTGCAGAGCCATGATTCCAAAAATAATTCAGCAAGGAAAAATCCTGTAAAAGAGGGTAGAAACTTAAGGAAGAGAATTGACATTCAGCATGCTGTTAAAACTTTGCATTGCTAGAACAGTGGCAACAAAGTCACTTCTTTTTTCTATTGCGTTCTAACCGTTTTGTTCTCTTCCACTATTCTTTGCCATTTGTTTTTATATTTACTGTTCCATATAGCAATTAAGAATTCTGAGCAGGTTTTTCAAGCAGTAGAAATTTAAATTAGATTACAAAAAGAACCTCAAAAGCAGAATGAGATTTTAAATGGATCATTGAAACTAACTGCAAAATTCTTTTATCAGAAGGGGGGAAGGTAATACTTTTTAAGAGTGCCTTAAAATTAATCCAAAATGAGTGCCACTTATTTTCAGCATGTCAGATTTCGAAGGTCTACTCTGAGGTTAATGTGAAGGTGAATGTAAAAATATTTTAAGCTTTTTATTCGCCAGACTGGAATACCATGAAATGAAAACTTTAGGAAACCAAGGTGGTATCAACTACCAGCCATATAGTATGTATAGTGCCCTAAAGCATATTCCATTGAGGGAACTGAATTGGGGTACAAGTTGCTCAGGGTAAGAGTTCTCCTTCTGCCACATGGAATAGTGAAAAAGGTATCCAGCTACACGTTACTTGAAGGACTCTGCAGTTCTGCCATGCAGTTACTCTCTGTTGTATAAGCCCGCAAAATAGGTGGTCCAACCTTTCCCCTACACTACCAAATTCCCATCTTTGCCTCCTGCCCCATGCTGGCATGATGATCATATGTTGTCCAGAATCACAGCTCATCTTGCCACGTTTAAACCTGTTATTTTTTGCTAGCAAAAGCCAACAAATAGTAAGAAAGTCAAAAATTGCAGTGCCTGCTGTTTGGGACACAGTGGCCTTGTTTGCACCAGTGTTTTTTCCTGGAGTCTCTGAGCACTGGCAAGGCTGGTCTAACCCCATCAGTATCAGGGATGGTTGGTGCACAGCTGCAGATGGAGCTCCCTAGCCAGTGACTGTTTCAACTCCATCCACATTGCCAAAGGTTAAATAGGAGCTGTGCCCCAGCACTTATGAGCGCTCCACAGACTATTCCACAGTGAATAAAAAAAACTTAAAGAAAAAAAAAAAAAAGAAACACACACACACACACACACCCCCCCCACACACACACACACCCAAAAAACCACAAAAAAAATCACAAATCCCCTTAAGGAAGAAAGTGTGTCCCTTCCTGTGAAAAGCCACAATTTCAGAGCATCTCTGCTCTCTGGTGCTGCACCACTTCCCACACACTGTCACAAGTCTCTAGTACTTGTGCCGTTATTTTCTGGCACCAGGTGATCTCAAATCCTTTCTTTTTTCTAAGTAATTTTCCACTCCTCATACCTATGAAGAAGAGTTTAATAAAGGTGATTCACCTAAAACTAGGTGATCTCTGTGCACAGTTTTGGCTTGTTCCCTGGGCCCAGCCAAGGGACTGACCACAGAGGACCACAACTCTCCTCCAGGCTGACAGTTCCCAGGTCACGGAGACACCAAGACAAGCCTGCTCCAAATCCCAAAATGTGCACAGCCAGCTGCCCCAACAGGCACGGCAGCAAGGAGCACTCAGGCAGGTGCTGCCAGCTGAGGTGGTGGCCAGGGAGGGGAGGGCGATCCACTTGAGGGTTGAGGAGTTGCAGGGGCTGTTGTGTGAGGCCTGAGAAGAGGCGCCACGGATGAGCAAGGCAGGGATGAGGCAGCTGTGGGGTGGCAGGCAGAGAGGAGCCCTGGAGGGGAAGGGAAGCCCAAGCTCATGCGCCTGATAGACCTGGTGTTTGAGAGAAGCCTCTTGTGCAGGCAAAACAGAAACCTGAGGAATTTTCCCAAGGGAGAAGGTGGTAGACACTGATCAGCCAGTATCAAATTTAGTCACACAAGCACGGAATCCTAGGGTTAAAAGTGAACCCTCAGCAAGCCCGAAACGGGGGTGTGGGTATGTAGATGCATCATTGCTGAGGAAACATCATTCTCTATCTTTTTTTCTTCAGCTCCTGAGTGGCTGAAGTGCTTCTGCTGAGATTGTTACTTGTACAAAACACAACAGCCTGGTGAAATGGATTTAGTTTATGAAGTAGCTCCCCATCGCAGCAGCTCTGCAGTAGTACAGACCTGAAAGTCACCTGTACAGAACACCAAAAAAACAACACTCATAGCAACAAAATCGTCTGGGTCAACAAACAAAAGTTTGCGAAAAGAAAGAAGGCTTTGATGTCTGTTCTTTGGATTATGAGCAATTTTGCAAAGTGGTAATAGGGAACCAGGGGATGTTACTTAAACAGTCCAGAAGCTTTGAATAAAGAGTGTTCACAAAAGGCTACTAAGGAGGAGTTGTCAGGAGGAGAAGAGTGGGTAACACCCTGCCAGTCATGGATGCAAATCCAGTTAGGGGATAGCACGCAGGGGCAGAGCAGGAATAATTGCTTCGTTCTCTTCACAGCATTTAAGTAGTGGGGTGCCTCTAGGATCAATACCAACAGTGGCATTGTTTAATGTACTTATTGAGGTCCTACTAGAAAAGCTGGATCTGTAAGAGCAGTGGGCAAGAAAAGGCTGTTGAAGCACCTCGGTAAGCCTTGACAACACTAAGTAACTGAGTAATGCATCAGCAAAGGGAATGCAGTGTAGATGAGCACACAGTAATGCACCTTGGAAGGCATGATTTAAACTACTCATATACACAGATGGGTTCTGAATTAATTGTAACCTTTCAACAAAAAGATTGAGGCATCAGTGTGGACAGCTTAATGAAGATGTCTGCTCAGTGTGCTGCAGTGGTCAAACCCAGAAAATAAGATGTAATAAAAAAATGGTTGACAGAAAATATTGTAACATGATCATATAAAAAACTGAAAATTTCAGTCATCCAACCTCAGAGGGATGCAGAAGAGAAACCTGCCTAAAGAATAAATCAAATGACCTTGCAGAGGTCAATCATGCCAAGTGCTGCTTTTGTCCTGAGTTACTGACTGCAGCGTATCCTAGAATCTCAGCACCTTAACTGAGCAGAGTGACGACTTTTAAGAAAGAGTACATGGAAGTTTGTTCAATGAAGGACAGGTTGGATGTGTCATACGACATGCTTATGTCCCTTGTTCAATAATAAAGAAACATGTAAAAGGACATAGTCTCTCAAAGCAGCCTGTAACTAATCTGTAGAAAACTGGTCATAAACCATTACTGTGGTAAATAGCTTTGTTTACCACCAAAACCAATGAGACTTAAACATACATTAAAAAAGAAAGGAAACACAGTCTCTCTGGCCATGTAAATAGAGTCAGCCCATTAACTGCTGTAATCAGTCGAACTGATTATACAAGCCACAGAGGTACCATTTCATCAGTTGTACAGAAAATAAAAATGACAAGAGCCCTCAATTTCCAATGTTCAAGAGTCAGCAGGGTTAAGACAGAAATCCCTCAGATTTATGTCTCCACCAGTGATGATATAGCTGGCAAGTTGCTTTATATTAGAGTTTTGTCCTCTCAGCTGTATGGTCATGAGGGAATCCTTCTTCAGGTATAGTGTTGTTGAATGCCTGATGCATCACGAGTCCTCTAGAAGACATTACTGTTGGCATTGCTAGTTAGGCAGATACTGAACTTAGTGTACCAGCAGCTTTTTCTGTGCTATGAATACCTATCTTCAGGCAAAATACATGTGATGAATTTCAGATGTCCTTTTAGCTATTTGTTCTTTCTGAAATCAAGTTCCCTTGTGCTGTATTTAAAAAAAAAAAAAAAAAAAACTGAGCAAGGGATTGCTAGCCATAATACATGAGATGCAATATGACAGTTAAAAATAGCTATAGACTGAGTTTAAGTCAGTATTAGTCACAGAGCTGTTTGTTTTTCTCTGCAACAACTAATATGATATTCAAGACCATATAATATTCAAGACAACAACAACACTAATAGTAATAATAATGATAGTAGTAGTAGTAATAATAATAATATTTTTGAGCAGTCAACTAGCCTGGAGAATTTATACATGAAAGACAATGAATGAAATGTTCAAAACATTGCAGACTGTCAGGAGTTTTGCCCTAAAATGTGAAGACTTTTAGAAAATCTGTAAATGAAAGTACAGAGAGGTGGATATTTCTCAGACTCTTGGAGGAGTAAAGGCAATATGTACATGTAGTAGTGATAATCCTCTTCCTACCCTGGCATGGGAATGGGGGGGGTGATGGAGATTGGAACAGCGGACAACCTCATTGAAGTAGAAGTGTAGGTCAGCCTTCACCCTTGGAGGAAATATTTTTCTTAAGATCTTGAAGATAACTTCAGGTGGATGCAATAGCCCTAATACGTATTCGTGCTATGGCTGAACACCTTCTATATCAGACCAAATTATAGGATGTTTGTTTTATCGTGTATAGGCATTAGAGTGAGGGAAGTTGTTGGACCTGGCATTTTCTGTATGAATGGAAATTGGTTATTGGGGTGTCAAAGTCCGGAAGGAAGAAGGAGGCAGTGGATCTGGTTATGCAAAGAAGTTGTCGAAGAACATAACTTCACTGTGATTGAAAATATGTTGCTGGACTGCTGCCATTCACCCTGTAGGAGATTTGGTGGGGGGTGTTGCATGTAGCTGCAGGAAATGGGCTATTTGGAAGGAAAATTGCAGTGATCTTCCTGGACAAGAGCTATGAGGATTGAAAGTTTTCAGGGATAATTCATCCTGGAGCAGAAAGGAAGCAAGAGCCTCCAAAGAGTCTTGCAGAGGTAATTGGTAAGAGGCACTGGGAGTGGAATATTTAGGACACAGGGAAGGCAGAGAAGAGAGGGGAGAATTTTGTCCTGCTGCTTGGGTGGGACTGAACACAAGGCTGTTGGAAGGGTTACCTTTTGGTTGAGATTAAAAATGCCAGAGTGGATCCTGCCTGCACTGAAGTCAGTGATGATAATGACTGTTTCTACTGACATTAAGGTGGCCAGAGCCCCACTCATGATCTGAAATAAATGCAGAAAACTAGGATAACTGTAAAATGTTTTGATGTTAACTCTCTGTAACCACAGTAGTAATTCTTAGGCATTAACCCAAAAAGATCTCTGCTACGCATTTTCTAGGAGAAAGGTATCCATTTTTTCCACTTTACAGAGAGATAAACTGAAGTCTGTGTAGGACTTTCAGAAGGAGAAAGGAATTCGGGTGCTTAAGCCTGATTTTAATTACACTGCTGAACTGGGAGAGAGGAGAGAACAAATATCCTGGTTCCTGGCCTTTTGATGAGACCACTACACAAGCTATTAAAGGACTTGTTTTCCTTTCTGATTACATTCGACCATTTAAATCCATCAGCTTCTACTCTAAAAGGAAAAGAGTGCATGCTCAATTCTAGAGTAATTAGGTAATGTTGGTATTATGCTCTGAAGCTATGAAGTGCTAATTTATGTAAAAGGCTAGGAGTAGTATTATTAGGGCTTGAGTATGATATCATCAGGCTGACGCATAACAGCAAAGTGTGAAAAATTACATACATCTGCTGTGCCTTCCCAAAAACAACTGAAACCAAAAACAATCAATTGAAAAAAAGACGGTGTAGCTTGCAACACTCATAAAGATATAACTGATAAGAAAACAGGGTTTATATTTCCAAATAAGGGGCTACCAAACTTGAGTTTTGAGTAATTTTTTGAGGAAATATAAACTATTTTGAATATTTACATTTCTTTGTTTACATTTCATTATTTTTCAGGGGTTTGACTTACTGTCAAAGAGCAAAACTTAAAATGTACTAGAATCAAGTCCGTTGTTTCCAAATCCTAGGGCCCACAAAACAGCTACTTACACAAATGGAAACAACATTTGCTGGTGCCAACCAAAATGAAAGGCTGAAGGAAAACAGGAAGTAATCCACATAGAAAGTGTGTAACTAATGTTGAGAGGGATAGCAGCAAGGCTCCTCTGCAGCAAGCATTCAGGCAGGGAGAAGCACAGATAGGCATCTTCTACACTGAGAATGGCCTGTCTGAGCAAGATTAACCCTTGCCACAGAAAACAACCTATCGGTGTTCCAGAGAACAGACAATGTGAAGTGCTGGATTGAAATGAGGCCAAATTTGAAATATAAAGCCTCAAAATACGGCTTTGCAGTAAAAAGGTTCTCAACTAAAGAAAGGCAGTGAAAATCCACTGAGAAGACAAGTCAGACTGGAATGATTCCCAGATTCTTTATATTTGTAAAAAATAAACCACTGGAGAAGGTGTATGCAAAATAAGTTGCCTAAAATGACAAACAAGATGTGAAGGTTTATTGCTTACAAATTCTCCTGAACCCGCAGCATATTTCTAAAGGCCTGGAATGGATTGTGTTGCCATTACCACACAGTACACACATTATAATTATTTAATTTAGGAGAAGAACATAATCAAATCAACTGAAACTTCAACTGTCTGCTGACAATGTATGACACGTGACATCAACACCACAGCTGCTTGTAATCCTTTATCATCAAGAGGAGGACTAAACAACCTCCCTATTTCTTTAAATAAAAATTTAAAGTGGCAAAGTTGCTGGAGAAGCCTTAATGATCATAGTGATTATATGGAACAACTACTTTCCTACATACTACAATATCATTTTTGCACACACTTGTTTGCTGTACACTGAACTCTTGTAGTCCCATGAAAGTCAGTATTTCTCATGTGATTTAGAGAGATTCTGCTGCATATGATACCGCTAGGTTCAATAAGCATATCCAAAGCACGTGCTTATCCATATCTAAATCGGTGTTCAGCATTGCAACAGAATATTTCTCTTATATAACCATTATGTTAATTTTACTAACATTTTCTTCAAGTCAGAAATACTGAATCTGAACTTAATCAATAGAATAATATAATTACATCTTTTACGGGGTATTATTAAATTCCAAGCCAGGCACTCACACAGATCAGTGTCTCAAGTGGACTGTTGTGCTGTAAAGACGTGATCACCTGAAAATCCAGTCCCAAGTACAGAGAGTTGCTGGATCTAAGTTGTGTCAATTTGATTAGTTGATGGTCTGAGAAGTTAAGATTTTGTCAACCTTACTCATACTGAGAAGAATCTTACTTCCTGCACAGCCTCACCAACTTAAAATAGAATGTTTGTATGCAGATATAAGAGAGTAGGGTACTGTGTGAAATGATCTGCCCAAAAAGCATGACTTAATCATGTGTATAAATGTATCTGTATTGAGGCCTATATTTGTAAGCAAAAAAAAAAAAAATTTTTAGCATTCCAGTTCATTCTAACAGTAAGTTTCAATTATTCAGTGGACTTCAAATAAATTACTTGTCAACTACCAGTTCGATTAATTACAGAATGTATGCAACAAATGCTTTAGGTGTACCCATCCAGGTCTAATACATACTTAAAAGTATGCACACTGCTTTCTAATAATTTTTAATTAAATAAAGCATCTCATTCTACCTAAAAAAAAAAATTTAAGTCTTTCTTGACCCAAACCAGTAGTATTAGTATGTGGCGTGGTCTCCAAATGAAAAAAAAAATTTGTTCATACAGCCTAGCTCTGGTGACCACTTTCCACCTCTGTGCTCTATTTGAAGCTTGTATTATTCAGTTTACTACAGAAGCTGCCACTGCTTTGTCAAAAGCACCTGAATGTTTCCTTTTGTTACGTCTGGTTCCCACTGATACCAAAACATAAAGAGTAGTGAAAAGGTCTGTATTGGGGTTCTATGTGACAAAGTAAAAATGGAATTATGCTTGATTCATTATTTGCTTATGTGTGTGTTTATTTTAGTATTTTTACATCCTCTCGTGCCTCTTCAGGAAATAATGTTCTTAATAAGTTTTCCCATTTTTGCAGAGTTACTTTTTCAAAAAAGGTACCTTGCAGTGAAATTACACTTAAGGCAGACTCTCAGTTGTGATCATACAAGTTTGAAAGACTGCACTGAGAGGGCATGTAAGGGTAAAATAATGGAGCTTTCCATGCTTCCCAAGACATTCTCACATGAATAAGATCATGCAGATAAAGGGTGCAAAGCCACATTCATTATTATCAAAATAAAATATACTGGCACGTTACAATCTTGATCCATCTAACAAAACACAAAGAAATGCGGGTGGGAAGAGAGTAGCACAATTTGCATAGCCTGTGTTCCTTACTTTCAACCAGCAATTTTATGTGTACATCTTTGGTCCCTGGCATACCAACAAGAAATGCAAGCACATGAAACCCTCTAACATATCCCCTAATGCTTCAAGGAAGTTCCTAGCCGTGGATAACCCCTTTCAGAATGATTTGTTGCTAATAAAGTACACCTGTAACCCCAATTCTCAGCACAGTAACCACCTGCAACCAGCACAGAGATGGTTTATCCTGTTGTCCTAGGTTGGAGTGCAGGATGTGCCCAAAAGTATGAATTCTATCACCGTCTTCATAAGCTGTTAAAACTGGTGGGACAGTGTTCCCCATCTCCTTCATGACTCATCCCTGGTAAACTCAGGGGGATATCTTCTGTTAATGGGCCAGCTGTTAAAACCAGGTGGGGCAGAGTTCTTTGTCTCTCCCATGACCCATCCTCCCTCCAGGGGGTATCTTCTGTTAATGGGCCANGGAAGACCAGAACCTTCTACAGAATCACTGCTTCAACAGAATCATCGCTCCAGGAGGACTGCAGCCACCATTTAATTGGACTGCTATCAACCCCCTGACCGTCAGGGGGTCAGGTTGTACTCTGACTCTTTCAGTGGGTTGTTTTTTTGTACCACTGCATTTATTTTATTTTTCCTATTAAATTGTATTTCTGACTTGAAGTCTCTCACTAGTTTGCTTTCAAACTAGTACACCTGCGAAATCTGTCAAAGAAAAAATTAATCCCATACAGACTAATTGAGATAGCACGTTCTATGTGTCTTTCTGCCCTTCCACTGACTTTCTGCCACTAGCCAGCTCTTAGGAACACAATACAGATTTGCTTTGACATCACTCCAGCAACTCTTGGTAACATAGGCCACCACTGAAAGAAATCCTCAGTGGGTCATCTCTTCGACACTTGGGCTGCCCACCTGTATGCCAGGTGCACTACCTCTCTTAACAGTGGCCTTCTCTGGGAGAGCAGATTGTTGGAATGGGAGGCTAGATGCCTGGCTAGTGTCTGGACCAACAGAGGGGAGCTGTAATTGCTTTAGGAAGCTTGTGTCCGATATTGAACTAAGTAAACTGACTTAATCCTATGTTTTCTGCCATAGTCTGGGGCTGTTCAAACAGCCAAACTTGCCAGTATAATTCCTTCCCACCTGGATACGCAGAGGATCTCATGACCAGACCCATGGTTAATCTTGTGTCCCATCTTTCCCGTAAGAATAACAGGTCTCTCAGTAACACATATCAGAAAACAGAGTTCCCTTTTGGTCAAAACCACAACAGCAAAAAATCCCAACTGTTCTTCTCACAAAGGGTGTTCCAGGGGAAAAAAAAAAAAAAAAAAAGGCCTGGGTGCCCATCTGGAACAAACTTGTCATTGTTTTTCCTCAGGGTGGGCAATGAAACTCGGAACAGCCATCCAGCAAAGAGCTGCGGACCTCCTGCACCACAATTCCCTCTTCCATCCCAACTGCCAAATGCCTCTGGAAAGGGTGGAATTGAAGGTAGTTTTGAAGAGGTCAAACATGAGAGCAGCCAGAAAATCATGTCTTGTCTTCTGAATAGCAGAGCGTAATCATTTCTACAGAAAGGGCATTTCTTGCAGGATATCATTCTAAAATAAAATTTCCTATCAGATAACCCTAGCAGCTGTCCTGACCCGGGTTTTCCTGACTGCTTTGTGTCAGCATTGGAGGGAACACACAGAAACTCACCTCCACAATCATCTGGGATAGACAAGTTACACAGCGTTAGGGATTACATTTCCAAAGTTGCAAAAAAAAAGGACTTGAAGATCCAAGTCCCCCTGAAATTGGTTGCCCTGGGTATCTTGTTCCAGAGATATACCCCCAGTACTCAGCAAGCTTAAACATTTCCAGTAAATATCTGAAAACACACCATCTGGGATTCTCCTTTGTGATTTTCCTTTCCTTCCTTTCACCACACTCAGCAGACATTCCACTCTGGAAGGAATGAACAGGGCTGCATCTGCAAGCCAGCCTTTCAATCCAAAATGTTAACACTTAACCAAGAATACATATTTTTCTTTCTTTTCTATTGTCGTGTTTGATATTTCTCAGTGATTCCTCCTAGATGGGCCCTTCAGTCACATTCTGCTTTCAACTCTACTCTGATTCTTCACTTGACAAGCAATTCTGTGAATCCTGCTGCTTTCATTCCCACCCCTGGCCATTTCCAGCTTTCTCCTGATACGCAGTGCCCTGCTTTCTTGCTGTCTGACTGAGGAACCAACTCATATGCAGAAGACTTTGAAGGATATGAGTGAAAAGATTTCTTTAAATAACCATAGCTTAGATCAGGAGTGGCAAACAAATGAGATTCGGGGTTTCCTGAGAGCTCAGTGGTGATGGGCTCATGCTTTGTCCTGCATTCCCTTAGCTGCCAGTCACAAGTCTTCCAGCCATTTCCTGGGAAGCAACCAACTGACTGTGTTCCCTGACTGTTATGGCTATGGCCATAAACTATGACAGACTTGCCTTGTCTGGCACCGCTCTGCTGAGCCTTACTGGGATCCCATTGCAGCCCCCGACGAAGAAAGCACCATCCTGCCTAATTCTTTGTACGTGGGCTGTAAATACCTGACGATATATTTTGTATGAGTGAGGTGTCATGGAGGCTGTGACTTCCTTACTATTGCTTCTGGCAGTCTCATGCCAATTGTCCATAACTCACTTTGGCAAGCTGGCAGCTTCCAGCACCTGAAAGCTGAAAATAGGAAAGGGCATTTGCAGGGTGGTGATACAATGTGTGCTTGGCTTTAAAAAGGATCGCAAACTTAAAGCAGTGGAGAGCAAAAAGGCATACCAGTATTACCATGGATATGTGACATTAAACAAACCACTTGTCATGATACACAGCTGACTACTTGCCAAATGGAACAGGATCTTTTTATTATTCATTGTTTTGTCCTGCAAAACCTGCATACCAATGAGAAGGAAAAGTCTCCAGAAAGGTACTGTCACTTTTCTGACCATCCCTGGCTGTATTAGAGATCCTTGTTCAGCAATTCCCAGATGTCCACCTACTCACATGGATTTGAAGGCCAAAAGGTGAAATTGTGGTGGGCGCTCAACTGCTGCAGGAAAGGGAGCTGCAGGATAAGGTAACTTCCTTGAAGTAACTCACACTTTTAAAACTTCCTGTCCTCCCAGCACTTTGATTTCACCCCTGTTGTCCCTCACAGCTGGGATGTCAGCCAGGTATTTTCCTGGCATCCCATATGTGCCCAACCACTGCCACCTGCCCACGTGGCTTTGCTAAAAGATTGCACCAGCCACAAAGAGACACTCATGCATCACACATCAGTGCATCCCAGCTCTGCCTCCATCCCAAGGACAGACAAGGCAGAGCTAACCATCCTTTTGGTTTCATAAGTCACTGCAGCCAAGTAAGAGCCTGGCCCACCCAAAAGGGGACAAGATGGCTGCCAGATGGACAGTCTCTTGAAGCATCCCACTTGCCTTCACCTGTGCCTCCCCAGGGAGGCCCTCCTGCACTGTAGTGCATCCTTGCAAACCACGTGGAGGAGCAGAAACCCCATCTCAGCCTAAATGACGACCGCTTTGACCGCAAATTCACAAATCTTTGAAGCGGGGGTGGGGGAGGGTGGGGTGGGGAATGTCCTGCCTACCACTGTCCTCTTTGCGTGTCCGTAGACGGCTAAAATAAGAAAAACAAACACGGGAAGCAGAAAGCCAGGCAAAGACACTGTGGAAAAGTGGGCCACCATCCAGCACTTCTCTGTGGCATGCCTCCCCCAGCCCCTCAGCTCTTCCCTGCTACTTCAGCATGGCTGCCCTTCAGAGAGGAGCTGGTGGATCTGGAGCAAGAGGCAGGAGCGCCGGCCTCGGGGGTGGGGGGCGGCTTGGATACGCGTGGCCCTTGCCGGGGCTGTGCAGCGAGGCAGGGCTCTGCCGGGCAGGGGGAGCGACAGGGGACGTGCCCAGCCGGGGCGATTGCCCGTGCAAAGCGTGTGCCCACCCGCACTCGGCATGTTCTGTTTTTCTTTGCCATTCCAATGAAAACAATCGTAAATAACGGTAATAAACCCCACCACACCGGCCAAGGGCATGAGTGGGTGGGCACTCGCCCTGCACAGCCCTGGTGGCAGAGGGCAAAAAACAGGAGCTGGAAGGACGTGCGAAGTGGGGAGCGTGCCGGTATCCCCATACACACCTCCCACATGCGGCGCCCGTGTTTGCAGAAAAAGGTGGATTTCGGATCTCGCCTCCGGGAGAGGGGCCGGCCCCAAGGACGCCCACGCGGGTTCTGGGGCCTCATGCCGGCGGATCCGGGCACCTGCACCGCGGCGGCGCCGGAGGGACGGACCTCGCCCTGCCCGGGCAGCGCTGCTGGAGCGCTCAGCCCCACGCGTGTCGGCGGCCGGCGCGCTGCAGCGACACGAGCGGACGGGGCGCGAGGGGCAGAGGCGAATCCCGAGCGCGGGGCCGGACGGGGCCGTGGGCAGCGGGAGAGCGGCCGCGGGGTGCGCGNCCCGCCCCGCTTGCTCCAGGTTTTACTTCTGGTTGCCTGTAAGGGCTTTGCTCCTCCCTTCTGAAATCCTATATTAGCCGCGGCCAAAGCCGTGTAAGGAACACAGCTCATTGTTGGCAAGTGCCGATGCGCCTCGCGGAGGGGCGAGAACCAGCTCCGGGGCTGCGGCAGCGATCGCGGCGCCGGTCACGTCAGCGCCAGGGAGAGGGAGCCGGAGAAGCCCTCTCTATGCTGGGTGACTCTCGCTGACTTGATTCCACCGCCACCTTTGAAGGAGAAGAAGAAAGAAGCCGGGAGGTGAGTGCGGCGGTTCTCGTGGCTGGTGCCGGCTGTCCCTTTTGTGTGCAACAGGAAAAACGTGACTGTATAAACACGCGAGGAAAGGTGTTTCTCAGCTGCCTGTCTTCACGTCCTTATCTGTGCATTATCGTATTTTAACAAAATAATTGAGACTTAATTTCAAAAGTTGGTGACAGCGGGTAGGTGGGACTTGCCAGTTCTTTGCTTGTTCCCCGCAAGTTAGCGAGAGTGCCGTGGGAACCCGCTGCCTTCGCGGGCGAAGCCGGGGGGCTTGGGCGCCTCCGGAGCGTGCGGGGAGGCGGCGGTGGTGGCCGAATGCGACGCTCCTCGCCGATAGGTATGCGCGACTTGGAGTGAGAAGGCGTGCTGCCCTTCGGAATAGCGGAGAGGACCGGGATTTTCGTTCCGCGGGCTCCGCTTTTATTTTTTCCCTTTGTAGTCCATGGTGGAGCCACTGTAGATTTTTGGGAGATTTTTTTTTTTCCCTCCACCGGGAAGGAGAGAGGACTGCGGGACCAGCGAAATAATTTCTGCCAGGGCCAGGCAGATGCAGCTGGTCCGGGAGAGGGCAGCTGGATGTCCGAGGAGGGTGTATTTTGCTAATGTATTCACACGCTAACTTTCCAGGTGAGCCATGGCAGACCACATGATGGCCATGAACCACGGACGATTCCCCGACGGATCCGGCGGGCTCCACCACCACCCTGCGCATCGAATGGGCATGGGGCAGTTTCCCACCCCCCATCACCACCACCAGCAGCAGCAGCCGCCGCAGCAGCACGCCTTCAGCGCCCTGATGGGCGACCATATACATTACGGAGCTGGGAGTATGAACGCGAGCAGCGGGGTGAGGCACGCCATGGGGCCGGGCAGCGTGAGCGGAGGGCACCCGGCCGGCAGCATGCCGCCCCCCGCCCGCTTCAGCGGCTCCCAGTTCATGGCTCCCCCCGTCGCCAGCCCGGGAGGGCAGCTGAGCGCCAGCATGCAGCTCCAGAAGCTGAATAACCAGTACTTCAGCCACCACCCCTACCCCCACAGCCACTACATGCCGGACTTGCACCCCGGCAGCCACCAGCTGAACGGCGGCAGCCAGCAGCATTTCAGGGACTGCAACCCCAAGCACGGCGGCGGCGGCGGCAGCGGCTTGCCGCCCGCTGTCCCCCACGTCCCCGCGGCAATGCTGCCGCCCAATGTCATAGACACGGACTTCATCGACGAGGAGGTCCTCATGTCTTTAGTCATCGAAATGGGGCTGGATCGCATCAAGGAGCTTCCCGAGCTGTGGTTGGGACAGAACGAGTTTGACTTCATGACAGACTTCGTTTGCAAACAGCAGCCCAGCAGGGTGAGCTGCTGATTCATTTAAAACAAACAAAGGACTTTTATCGGTGCGAATGAAAACATTCCCCTAGACACGGTGTCTCACTTTTCAGGGCTTGAAAAGGTGAGAATCTGGAAAGCAGAGTCAACTATGCGCTTGTATAATTTTTTTTTTTAAACCGCTGCCACCTTTTTTTTTTCTTTTTGTAGCTTTGTCACTCACCTCCCCTCCTGTAGTAATAATATCTAGCGAACTCTGCCTTTTTATGTTGGTTGCCCCCCTCCCGACCTCCCTCTCAATTTCCTTGCAGTAACATGCCCATAATTCCCACAGTGCCGAACTGTTAGATATTAATCTTGGCAAATTGCTTAATCTTGTGGATTTTGTAAACGATGATTTCCAATGACTTGAACTGCATTTAAATTCTGAGTGAACAGGGAAAAAATTTGCATTAGTTGGTTGCATGAACTTTGAAGGGCAGATACTACTGCACAAAAGCTGCCATCTTGCTTAATTTTTAACTATGCATTGCAGTGCAGACTAATTTTTTTTTTTTTCTGAATACTCTAAACTGGAAGCTTAACAGATGTGGGCCAAACCTTTCCAGATCAGGAAAAGTAATACTGTTACTTAAAAAGTCTGCTACCCATTCCCCCTCCCCCATATGTACAGACAATAATATGGTGTGGATGGAATGTTGACTAGTGGCAAACATTTCACAGATTTTTTTGTTTGTTTGTTTGTTTCTGTCTTCAGCGTTTTGACACTGTGCTAATATAGTTTATTCAGTACATGAAAAGATACTACTGTGTTGAAAGCTTTTCAGGAAATTTTGACAGTATTTTTGTACAAAACATTTTTTTTAGAAAATATTGTTAATTTATTCTATTTTAATTTGCCAATGTCAATAAAAAGTTAAGAAATGCTTTAGTTTTTCTAGAAGTCATTTACCAGTATTTTTCTTCAAAACTTTTCCCCCACTGTCCCTGGTAAGTAGAACATCTATCTGTACAACCGTGTTGGTGTGCAAAAAGTCATTCCAAAATAGAAAGTACACTACACCCATATATATGTCATGGTGAACTCGGTAGGTGAGCGGGATTTGAGCATACTTACAGGATAAAGCCTCATGCGTTACATTGTAATATGCCTGTCAGTGTGGTTTTCTGAAAAATAAAGTTGCCGAGGGTGCAACTTTTTTTGTGACTTGCCAACATACTTGCTTTAAATGTAGTTGTCCAGAGTTATGATGCATAAAGTATTTATTATATTTATCTATTAAACTTGTAATTTTATAAATCTGCTTTCATTTATATAGTAGACTTTGTTCTTTTGTACATTTGTTATCTCATCTGGAAGAGCTATGTAAAAAGTATTTGTAATGTGGGAAGGGAGGGTGGTGGGTGTCACCCTCTGCCTCTCTCTCACTTCACAGGATTAACACAGGAGATTGCTGCATCAATCCAGATCTGTGTGACACTGGAACCGATTTCATTTCATTTCCAGTGACTTAGGAGAAGGGGAATATATCCCTGAAATACTCTGCAGTGAGACATCTCTGACTGCTCTCTCCCAGAAACTGCTACCAACTGAAGCCACTGACACAAATCCATACAGGTTTACTTCAAGTATTTTGGAGAAAAATGCTCATTATTTTAAAGCACCTGACATTTAGTGCCAACTGTTGCTGCCTTCTGCCCTCACTCGGCCTTTAGCAAAGCTCCTGCACAAGTTATTAGTTCGGTGAGGGCTGTGGGATCAGGACCCTAATAATACATGTAATCCTGTTGAGCCATGCTTCCCAAGTTCGATAGAGGAGCAGTACCACCAAGCTTTCTTTTTGCTTACTTTTTAATCCATGTCTTCTGAATTAGGAAGAAAAACAGTATGGTGGATCTAGTTAAATTTTAAACCTGGTCATGTAAACAGGAGGGTATCACCACACAATGAAAGTGTAAATAGCAGTGTTTTAAATCAAGCTGGGAAATAAAACTGATTACTATTTCTAAGACTGTCCCAGCTGGTCAGAAGAGTGATATTTGGCCTTCTTTGCCTTACAGACACAAAGCAGCTAACATGTTTATGAATGTTAAAAAAAATAAAAAGTAAATATTAAAGTATTAGCAAAGGTAGAAAGAAGGAAGTGTATGCTTCTGGGAAAAACAGAGATGACTAAATGCACTCTGCAGGCAGTGACAGTCCATTCCTAGAAAACTCTCAATACCAAGAATTTTTAAAAAGCAGCCTTCTGGTTTCAGCCAGTGATTGCTAATGTTTTGTGACAGTAAATTTTACATCAAATGACAGTAAATCATAACTTACCAACTCAACAGTAATGTAGAAGAGTGTTTAGAAGAATACAGCTGTAGTTTTAAGAGCCATTGCCCAATTTGCCACCATATAAATCCTTTTTCCATTTTAAGGCTGTTTGATCTGAGCACGTTTCATTGCCCTCTTCTGCGGGAGTTAGGGAGGGTGATTTTTCTGATTCTAATCAACTTCTTGTAAAACAGACTATCAAATTATGTGCATACCAAATTGCATAGATGTTTAAAGCTTCGATGATCTTCTAAAACCAAAGGGAATACTCTCGCTTTAATGATAGGCACTTTTGCTTCATAAAGTTAGTTTAACAACAGATTCTTCACAGTTTAGACATCACTACTTAAGTCTGTCAACATTAAATCCTTCCATGCAAGCTTTTCCAAGAGTAGGCAGTTCCATGGGCACACTGGTAGAGTCTATTCGCGTACAACTCCCTGTAAAACTGAGAGCTGCTGCCTCTTGAGTAACAGCAGCTATTGAAAGCACTGGCTTTGAGCAAGGCACCACCAAGCCGTTTTATGATTTCTTAAAAGTAGACCCTGGGGAAATTTGCCAAACAATCATATTGTCTGCCTTGTCCCTTAATTTGTAATGAAGAGTCAGATCCCAGTGGGTAGCATAAGTGTGTATTTTTTAATTCATTATATCATCTACTGAGCAATATTGGGGGCCTGACCGTGATCTTGCCAACATGAACCCCTTGGCAATGCTCCCACTGGCTCCCATGGCTGAGGCAGTAACAGGCTTTCAAGTAGATTGTCTCTGTCCTCCAAACTGCTTTGAAATAGACTGAAGTAATTTATTATTGGAACCCAGCGATTAGTGAAGGATGCACAGCGACCCAGTTCTCCAGCTCCTCAAGAAGGACACTGCCGCCTCACGTCCCACTAAGTTGCTGTCAGTACAGGAAACTTGACCTCTGTACTTTGGCTGTTTTTCAAGAACTTCCAACATGGTACATGAGATCTGCTCCTCTTTAAGCCACGGCCATAAATAGACGCGCTGCTTTATTTGGAAGGGAGATCAGCCCTAAGCCGGCGCGCCACGCAACGCGCGCTCGGTGGGAAATGAGGCGCCGATTAGCGCAGTCCTCGTCCTTCTTCCCCGTGAGTCAAGAATTCACGGATGGGCGTTGTGCTGGAGGCCGCAGGAGGAGCAGCTGCCCGCCCACCGAGGGGCTCGGCCGCTGCCCGCCGGGGCCGTGGGCGCAGCGGAGCCGCGGCCCGGCCCGGCCCCTCAGCNCGGGGCCGAGAGCCGCCCCCGAGCCGGGAAGCTCCGTCCTCGCCGCGGCGAGGGGCTGTGCGGGGCCAGGGGCCCGCAACGAGATGTGCCGGGGGCACAGGAGAGGCACGGGTCTCAGCCAGGCAGCCGGCCGAGTGCTCGTCGCTGCTCTGCCCGCGGGACCCCTGGAGAGCCGTGCCGGGAGCGCCGTGCCGGGAAGGGCCGTGGAGGGAGAGCCGTGCCCGCAGACGGCGGCCCTGCCCAGCGCCCGGCCCGAGGGGGTGTGGGCCCTCCCGAAATTTCTCGGCGTGGATTTAGAGAAGAAGCACACAAACCTTGTGAAAACATGCCTGTTGGTCTCAGGTTTTAGTTAAAAAAAAAAAAAAAAGTTAAAAAAAAAAGTTACATAAACAAGGATTATCCCCTGCTTATCTTGTCTTGCTAGGGGGATTGGAAAATTCCAACATCTGGATTTTCGGAGTTCCTTTCATTTGTTTCATTTTTTAGTCACTCTTCTCTTTTTTTTACTTTTCCCCCAGGGAGATATTTTCCACACTCGGTTGGATACAAAGCTCTGTGGATCGCTGGTGTTCAGCCAAAGGCTTGTGGCTGTGGAGCCCCACAGAAGTAGTTCATCAGGGCATAGGTGACTTCTGCATTAACGTCTGGCTATAGGACTCATCCTATTCCCACCTTGTTCCTACCCTGTTCCTCCTGCCCTCTGGCCCTGCTCCCTCCTGACTCTGCGGCACACCAGGGCTTAACGTGTAACCTGGTACCTAAGGGGACAATACATCCTTGTATCAGAAACCCCAGGAAAACCGGGGGGGTACAGGCATTGAAGGGAGGGAAATGAAGTCAGAAAAAGCAGTGCTTGTCCCTGACCCTACAGCTGTCCTTTTTTGAAGCTTTCATTTCTTCAAAAATACTATGGGTTTACTGCAGACAGGAATAAGAAATGCCAGTGTTAGGGATCTGAGCTACACACACCGTTCTTAACCTGATCTATTTCTGTATCATCACTCATGGGGATAGCAGGGTGAACAAGGACTAGGTAACATTGACAGGAGCTGTTCAGATGATAAGACAAAGTATTTTTTAAATAGTCTGGCTGATATATTTGTCAGATAACACTGCATGTGCAATAAAACTCAGACGAGGAATCAGAGGAATTTGGAACCCAAGGCAGCAGCATTTTCTCAGGATTTCATGTATTCTAAATGCATCATTTTGTCAGTACAGAGGAGGTGTTTTACATAGTTTATGAAAATATATTTACACATTTCAATATGGTGTCACTATTGTGCTCACGCGCAAGATAAAACTGAGTCTCAGTAACTGCAACAATAACGAGATACATCAAATGACTGAACAGATGAGCTGCTGTTATGGTAAGTTCTCTGTTATTCTCTTTGCCTCATTTTAGAAAAAATTTGCAACACCAGGTTTTTAATTGAGTTGGTTCAGTCCCTCTCCATCTGCTGTACCTTTCCCCCTCTTAAAAAATTACAGAGGGCCAATTTGATCACAGGCCTGAAACGGATTTTGAAAGACTTATTTACCATATTAAAAAGAAGCAAAACATTTTCCACCTTATCAGGCTTCATGAAATGCTAACCATTTTTCACACCTTTTTCTTTCACTGGGCCATTTTGTTATCTTTCTCTATTGGAGTGTTCATTTGCCAACATATTACCTATCTTATAAGCAATTAGGTAAAATAAAAGAAACTTTCAGAATTCTCAAGTTCCCAAAACTGTGGCTCAAGTTATTAGTGTGAGTACACAGCATTTCTTAAGCTCAAAAGTTAATTATTCAGCAGACGCTCATTGCAATAAGAAACCGAGGCCATTTTAACCAAGAGCCTCCTAAGAATTGCCCTGTGAGATTCCTACTGCAGGCTGCTTTGCTAGCAGTATTGCACTGTGCAGGAGAGGGGAAAATTTCTGAAAGTCTATAAAATATCTTATCTGCTGCTATTCAAACACAAGTAACACAGAGTATTTCAGATTTCACTCTCTCCCTGCCAGGCTAAGTATTTGAAGGCTTGGTACTCAAAATCTCTTCTATTTACTTCAAGCTACATTATTTGGTCTAATAAGTGATATTATCTCTGTCTACAAACCTCATACAGTTATATGTCCTCCATCAACTTTGTATGAAGTAGAGTATGTATTTGAAGGCAGAAATTAATTCCTAGGATTTTCCAATGATGGGAAAAGACACCAAGGTTCTGCACACATCTGCTTTGTATAGAAACTAAATAGCTGTATTTTGGGTTGCTTATAGGATTATAAGGGTAATATAGTTATATTTTTGGTTGCTTATCAGCAGGTTGCACTAAGGCTAGTGTGTAATCTAACAAGGAGATGAAGGGCAAGGTTCAAATACAGGTATGGGGATGAATACAAAGTCTTTCTAAGTAGCAGGCAGAAAAAAAATTAGTGATCGTCACAGAGAAAGTTTTAGGGAAGAGGTTTGAGGACCAGTAAATCTTAACCACATGCTATGAAGAGGTGCCTATCAGTGGAGTGGTCGGGATAGGTTGCTTTTGCGCGTCATGTCTGATGGGGCACAACGCTGCCAGAAAAGTGGAGAATTCAAGAAAACATGAGGTGTTAACCTTCTTCACAGACAATTATCTATGAGGAAAGTCTGAATTTTCTTTGGTGAATGCAAGTGAGCAAAGCTGCTGTTGAATGGAGCCAGTGGAGCCAATGAAGCCTGCAGTTCTGAGCATCAGCTTCTCTGCTCTTAAGGATGGACATGGGATGTGTGTCCCTGCTCCTGGAACGCAAGTAGGGAGCAGTCCCATTCCCATCAGTAGTCACAGTGGAAACTGTTGAAGCCAAAACATAGTCTTGAAGCCTGTGCTCAGTCCTGCTTCTAAAAACCACCTTCTCTCTGCTTAAACCCCTTTCAATACACTATCTCATCTTTGTCTGGTGGGACTCTTTCAGTGGCCAGGAAGCACCACAGGCCTTGTGCTTGCTCATGTCCTCACTCCAGTTTAATCAGGGCAAATGTAACCATTGAAAGTATTTGGGGCAGCAGCATGTTTGCTTGGGATGCACAGTCAGCCAGTGCAGCGCGTTATTGCAGCTGTGCCCTGGGATGGTAGGGGAGGGTGACAACTGGTTTGTCACAAGTCACCTTGTGTGTGACTTTGCCCTATACGGAAAGGAGCAACCTCTGATGGGCATCTCGCCCCATTCCTCGTTCTGCAGAGAAGGACCTGCTGCAGGGCAGCCCGCCATCCCATCACCTCAATTCTTGATCTCTGTCTGAGCTGTCACCTTTTGAGATCTTGCCTGACATTTTAATTAAGCACTTTACATGAAGGATGCCAATGCATATATAATCCCACAGATTTTTACAAGGATCTATTTAAATTTCTGATACTTACTTGGTCGTGCTTAGTTTCAATTCACAGTTTCTGTATTGAAGCAAAGCAGTAGTTATTTACCACGACATAAAGATATTTACCACGAGATAAAGCCTTGCTGTCAGAGTGCTGCAGAGAGGCTGCAGTACTGGGAGCTTGTAGCTAGGTGTAGCTGAAGCCCTGCCTTTCTTATTGATTAAAGTATTTAAAAGAGCAGCCTTTTGATTTGATTTATCATATACATTTTAACTGAATGAATGTAGTCAGAAATAGTGATGAATGCTTATGGAGTGGAGCCTTTACCTAATGCAAGAATTGCATCTTGGCAATTCCACAACGCATTCACAAAAATTAGATTAATACACACAGTGACTCAGCTCGACTGATTCCTCTCGCCCAAACCTCTTAGTCCAGGGGTCTTTTTGACATGATTTGTTTTACATGTAAATACTGCAAGCAATGAAGTCCTTTATTAGAGGACTGTGTTGTTTTGCCCCAAGCTCTGTTACCAAGGTCTGTGTTTAAAGGGCGAGATTGGCTTCACAGGAACCAGTGAAGCAGAGTACTTCTAAATTCCAAAGCTGATCTCTCAGTATTTTGGCCTAAAGAAGGAAAGGAGACTACTTTCCTTCCTTGCCTTTCCTTCAGATCTCTCCAGCTCTTACTGTACGTAACAGCTTTGCCCTGAATGACGTTCTCATAACTGTGATTGAAGAGAAGGCAAAGTTCAGGAGGTACATTCTATTCACCTTCTTTTGTTTTGTGTGGGGTTTTTTGTTTGTTTGTGGTTGGTTTTGGTTTGGGGGGATTTTTATGGTTAGCTTTCAAAAGACAGTGGTCTTGAATTGTAAAGATTAACAGGACTTAATTTTATTATTCACCTGTGAATTTTCCAGCTAAGCTTTATAACCAAAATCTAGATTAGTGATCTTTGGGTCCAACTCTGACCTAGGTAACTGCTTGGCCAGTGAAGTCCAAGTCAAAAATCAAAGCCTGACTGATGGCTTATCCAGTATAACCATAGCCTTGGGGTCCCTTTTGAAGTGCAGGCAGTACTTTATGCCAAAATTGCATTGCATATTCTAAGTCTAATGCAGTTACTTCAGCTCCCCCTAAGTCACCCCACCAGAATCAGTGGGCCTAAAAGTGCTCAGAACACATTATTCATTTTAGGAGGACTATATGTGGCTTGGTCAGGGTATACCATAGTGGTATCAATTAGTCTTGGGTCTTTTAAATCCTTCTTGAGAGTCTGCAGTAGTGTTGCTGGGGACACTGCTTCATCAAGTTAAAGTGTTGCCTGAGCACAGCACTGCAGATGCAGACACAAACCTCTCTAACTCCAACGCCTCGTGTAACAGTGGTAATTTCAGATTGGATTACATCAGAATTCACAGTCACTATGACTAAGGGTCTATCTGATATTCTCATTAACTTAATTCAAATATAGTATCACCTATTTGAGTATAATCTTGAAGTGGTGTTTGGGTCAGGCATGGATTAGAGTATGTTCTGATCTGTATTTTGCTCTGACATTAACTTATTGGGGTTTATTACTGTTAAAATCATTCTGATAAAGAATTACTGGGACCTTCTGATTACCTTTTTTCCTCAGCCTGAAGTGAAATAACTTGAAAATGTCTTCTTTCTTAGTTGTGGGTTTTTGTATCACCCTGGTAGCAGGTGGCCTTATAACTACTGAGAAAGAAAGGAAGGTAGATGGAAATGTGATTAACTAACATTTTCCTTATTTTTTTTTTTACTCCCCCACGAAAATGAGCAACTCCAAATTGCTTGTTCAGTGACTTCGTCAGCCTCTTTCACTGTGAGGAAATTACATGTTTCTTTTTAATGACGCCTAAGTACAGTCATGTATCACTTTCATGTGTGTCATACCTTAGGGGTATAGACACTTTTGTTTTTCTGGTTGTTCTGCTAAAATAGTAAAGACATAGGTGTATATAATATTTAACATCCAAACCAATTCATACCGACAGTAAAGCATCATTGCTATCAGGGAGATTTTGTACTTTCTTTTAGAAGGGCAGCTTATAACTCCTTGTGCCAAGAGTTACCGGATTCATGACTCCTCAGTGTTTGTTGCCTGAGATGGGTGATCATGCTAAAATGCTGCATGACTTTCTTCTTCCACTTTGTTGATGAAGGTTACCTGGAAGATTGATGACCTGTGAGTATCCTTGACACCTGAGAGTCTAGAAAGGAACTGGGTAATGAAACAGGACTTTGAAATTCATAGAGCCTCACAAGGACCCAACTAGTCGAACATTAGTTGGTGGCATAAAAGGAAAGAGAATGCAGAGAAAACCAGACTTAAAAGAACTGTATTTTGTCCTTGCTTGCTATTGGCTGGCACATAGGAGGTTTCTGAGGGCCTTACTGACTGGTGTGCCCACCAATGGCTTTTCCTCCTTGTGACTGGCAAAAAAATGAGAAAGGATAGGACTAAAGACTGGTTTTATTTGTTTTTCTTTTTTGTGGCTGGTGATACAGTCCACAGTCTTATGAATGGTGACTATTGTTCTTGCCTGCTTGACTAGTTATCTCCTAGAGAGAAAAGATTATGGCACAGAAGCCAACACTGAAAAGCCTGGAGGTCCAACCAGGCAGTCGAAGCCTGCAGTGCCAGTGTGTAGGTTTAGCCAAATTTAGAAGTATATCCTCCGAGAGCAGGCAGGCGACAAACCNTCTCTCTCTCTCTCTCTCTCTCTCTCTCTCTCTCTCTCTCTCTCTCTTTCTGAAGAAACAGAGCCTCTGCTCTCCTCCCCCCAGCAGAAGAACGCAGAGAGGAGTGGTGACCTTGAAGCACAGACTGCTTTGAAAAGTTCTCTCAGTTTTTTTCTCTCTCCTCTCTCGGGCTCAGTTTAAAGGCCCAGAAAGGCACGGGAATCATGTCTGGGCATAGAGCGGTGATGGGGGATACCACAGCAGAAAGTCACCCCATGACAGCCAGGGAAGCACAAGGATGTAACAGAATGGTGGCTCTGGGTGACTTAGTCACTGGCTATCTTGCAAGACAGGGAAGACAGGTAAGAGACCTAATGATGAGAGGGGGGGAAAAAAAAGGAAAACAAACTGAGAGAAGGTAATATTTATTAGTCATTAGAATAATGACATTACAATCCTGGGATTTTATTTACATTCTCCTATGTGGGTTGTCAAGTCACAACCTCTGAAATTTCTCAGAGATCTCACAGATATTTTCTGAATTTAATGAACATTAGAACTACAGATTTTCATGGTCATGTGGACTACAGTTCTTTTGTACAGGAATAGATTAGATTGGTCAATTTGGGCGCCCCAGTCCTGTATTTGCTTAACTTAGCCCTCCTTTGTTAAAAGAAGTGTTGGTTTTAGACCATCTTTACTCAAGCTGATTGGACAGGTCCCATAAATTTGTCAACCCATGTAAACCCTTTGCAGAAAGCGAAGGCACATAAAGCACACAAAGACACAGAACATTTTTGTGAGATGGACCCCCCTTTCACTCTAAGCATGTAACGCTGGTCCTCATGTATAAAGCAAGGATACCACAATTAAAACAGAAAAGAATCTGAGCACGTCTTGTTCCCATCTGCATGATCATGGGCAAGTTGTTATTTATTGTTCATTAACATGTAACACTTTATGTCTCAGTTTACCCTTTCAAATAATGAGTACAATGTGCTTTTTGCAGTTCACTGCTGCTGGATGTTGAAGTTACTTAGTCAGGTTATACTACAATCTTGCATGCAAGCTACTACACAACTGGCAAAAAATTGGAAGCCACAGAAGTAAACTGTAACTAGTGATGTATCTTGCAATGCAATAGAAACACAGACAATATTACCGATTGGCTGACGATGAGTTTCCAAGTGAACTAGAATTGTTCTCTCTGATTCCAAGTGGGGGGCTAAATAGTTAATTTTCTTCCCTTAGTTCAGCAGTTCCCCATACTCCAAATAATTTGAGAGTCTCAAATTACGTAACTGCTCTGAGGCTATTGAGAAGCACTGAGATCGGACCCATCCTCTCCTTTAGAGTGCTGTTAGAGGAAAAATACTCTTTAAATTCATAGTAAAAGAGTTTTGGAGATACATCCAAAGATATCTGAGGCTAATATTATGCGTGTATCTGTCTGTATATGCCTATACAAGTCCAGGATCTAAATTAGAGACCAAATTGCCTTTCTCAATAAATATGACTTGCATAGGCTTTTTATGTACACAAAATGAAGATTTATTATATTCTAGCAAGTTGGCAACATTGGTGCCACCTCTTGTGACAGCTTAGTAAAATTTGTCTTTCAGCTTAGTAAAATATGAAGTTCGCTCTCACCTGATCTTTTCTTTATTCATCCTTTCATCTCTTGGGTTTTATTTTCTTCTTTATTCATTTGGTCCAACAAACATTATTATGTTTAATAAGGTGCTTCTACATAGACAGCTAGAAAACCGTTATAAAAAATCCAATTGACAGTTTCACAGTTCTGATCTGCCAATGCCAATATACCTCTTGCATCCTTTTGCATTTTTCATGTAGTGATTCTCTTTCCATGCTTGCCTTAAAATAGGTCATTGGTGTTTACATCAGCAGCAGTTTTAGACATCACACAGTAGTGCTGCCAGTTCTGCTGATCACGGGATCATTCCTGCTGAACTAACAGTTCATCATCCACCCTGTCATTATCCTATAAAATAAGATTCTCATTAGGACTTATTTCACCATCACTGTCTCTTATTTTCCTGCTTCTTTCTACAGATCTTTATCTTTCACCACAAACGTTCCCCTAATTTCCAAGCGTTTTTTAAGTGTTGTCTCCATCTGTGTAATTTTCATTGTATCAGCCCCTAATCTTTCCTCCGGTAGTTCTAGACAGGTTAGTCATAACCTCAGTGTTGTTCAGCCCCCTGCCCCCCTCAGCTTCCTTATGATTTTCAGCAGAATTTGGACCTTGTCCTTTCCAGAGAAAGATGCCTGGCTCCAATTATAAGATGCTTTCCTGCCCACGTACAGCCCATACAGCTGAGAAATTCAAGCCTTCAATTTCTAATTTGTTTTATTATCTGTGCTGCTCACAAGCAGGTGCTGCTTGGGAAATCAATGACAGCTCTGCACACAAAGCAGCTGCATGACTGAGCCTTTAATGAGTCTTTTCCATTTCTAATTTTTATAAGCCAGTTCTAGCAGCAATCTAAAATAAATGATACATATTGATAATTAAACTGATGCAAGTGAACATTATTAGCAAATGGAAAGATTTAGAAAAGGGAGGAAAAGACAAAGAAACTACCTTTTACAAAGTAAGTTTACGTTAACATACCAGAATAGATAATTTCTTCTCTACAACTCACTCTTGACCAACATACCTCTGGCATTTAAAAGACTTCTCAATTACATTTGATATGCGATTTACAGCATGATCACATCTAAATTGGGCCCAAAAATTTCCCCTGGCAGGTTCAGAAAATATCTGGGGTTGATGGTTGACTTGGCCCAACTCTGTTCCTACAGTGTGTTGATAGAAGATCATTTCAAGCTAGAGGAGTATAATTTTAAAATGAAATTACATCACAAAAATAGATTGTTTCAGGATTCAGTACCTTTCTGAAGTATTATGCTAGATTTGTGTTTGCTTATAATGGTGTAAATCAGCATTTGTAACTTCACTGCAGTACCAGAATAACTGGAAACAGCTAATACTGTTCTTTCCCTTCTCAATAAATTACCTTTATATATTGGAGAAGAGTTATTTTCAAACTGCTGATATGCATTCAGGTGTGACTGACTGCCTGCCTCACCTGAGGGTTTTCTTTACCTTTTGTGTGATTTTTCAAGTGGAGCTGTTCTCAGCTCTGCCAGATTCTCCAAGTAGCCCATAGCATAATGTATTTATGTAGAGTCTGTCTCTTGGGCAAGCTGAAGCAGTGGAAATTGCCTGGAGAAAATTGAAACCCTGATAATTGATTTTGCTAGCTCTTAAAGTTTCAAAAGACTTGAATCTTTCCAAGAATAAATCAAAAACTCTTCAGTAGGAGACCATGGGGATTCCCTCCAGATTCTTAGAGTGGTTTCCTTGCTAAAATGCAGAAATTATATTCTTAGTTATGTAGATTAAGAATTAAATTATTTGCTTAAAATAGTCAAGTCTGTTGCCTATTGGGGTTTTCGGTGTCAGCTCATTTGGCTGCATTATTAAGTGCCATTGGTAGCCAGGATCTTTGAGCTGTGGAAGAAAAAAACGTGGCAAACATTAGGTTTATAACAAACCCTTCAGGCCATAAAATCTTATTAGAAGGCAAATCACAACCTTCCAACCCTTTTGAAATTGATGTGGAGCTAGGAAATCTGTAGAAAATTGATAGTGTGGAATGCAAATATATTATTCCCTCTTCCCTCCTTTTTTTTACATTAACACAGGACAAAACAGGAGAGAAACGATTCCCAAGAGACCATCACAGAAAATGTCCTATTGGTTCAGGTGTTTACAACATTTCTATAGAAGTAAATTAAACCCAGTGGAGATTGGTCTTGACAAACCTTTCATTGGAACATCGTAGGACTCTCCCAGCACTGGTTTAGTTGTAGGTGCCAACGGCAGAAAAACACTGCCAGATGCAGCAACCTTCTGACTTCTAGACCACTTTTAATATGTCACTATGCTTTTGTGTCTCAAGATCCATTCTGAGTGCTCTTTCTAAATTTGAACTATATGTTTTTGCGTTTATAGGCATTTCTAAATTCTTCATCACTATGCTTTCAATATATATTTTACATGCCTGCTTGTTACTGTATATTATCATGTTATAAGTATATTATATTACTATGTAATGACATAAGTATATTATGTTCGTATTTAAACAGAACAGATCAACTTTATTTTGTAGAATCATAGAATCATAGAATCATAGAATGGTTTGGGTTGGAAGGGGCCATCTAGTTCCAACCTCCCTGCCACGGGTAGGGAACTTTCCACTAGACTAGGCTGCTGAAAACCCCATCCAGCCTGGCCTTGAACACTTCCAGGAATGGGGCATTTACAGCTTCTCTGGGCAACCTGTTCCAAGCCTCATCAACCTCATACTAAAGAATTTCTTCCTTATATCTTATCTAAATCTATCACCTCTCAGTTTGAAGTAATTGCCCCTTGTGCTATCAGTATCTGTCCATGTAAAAAAGTCCCTCTTCCTCATTTTCATAAGCTCCCTTTAAGTACTGAAAGGTTGCTATGAGGCTTCCCCAGACCTTCTCTTCTCCAGGCTGAACAACCCCAACTCTCTGAGAATTTTTTCATAGGAGAGGTGCTCCCACATTTTTGTGGCCCTGCTCTGGACTTGCTCCAACAGGTCCATGTCATTTTTGTGCTGAGAACCCCAGAGCTGGACAGGTGGGGTGTCACGAGGGCAGAGTAGAGGAGGAGAATCACCTCCCTTGACCTGCTGGCCATGCTGCTTTTTATGCAGCCCAGGATGTGTTTGGCCTTCCAATTATGTTTCTAATATAACTCACTGAAATAGTGGTATTACAGCAAAGGGTTCTGCCCCAGCACACTACAATTTGAAAAACCTATCTGTCAAAAAATAAACCAAAAACTGTTCAGGAGGAAAGCCATGAAAAACTCACTCAGATTCTTAGAGAAGTCCCTTCACAAGAATTAAAAAAATGATACTCTCACTGATACAGGTCTGGCACTGAAGTAGCAGACCATGGCAGTCCACTGAAGTCTGCATCCCTGTATATGACAGGACTGGGAATGCTAGTCTCCAAATTTTTTTTCTGCTGCCAGCAGGCAGNGTGAAGAGATGGCAGAAGTAGGGCAGGGCAGAAGGACAAAGACAGCAGAAAACACGGCCTCGCAGCGAGATGAACTCTCCACGGCGGCTGCAGTCTCTGCTCCCTCCAAACGCCAGGAGAGCAATGAATCCCAAGCACCCTACCCCACCTCTCTTTTTTTCCAGTTCTAAATCTCGAGATTTCTCTGCTCCCCCACCTGAGAAGACGCCACCAAGACCAAAAAAGGGACAATTGGGCCCCTCCCTTGTGGCTGGCTAGGTCCTTTGTTTCTTTTAAGTACCCCAGCAATCGTCTCTTAACATGGGAAAAAAATTCCTTTGAGAGGAGAAGAAAAGAACACATACACATACAAAAAGAAAACTTTCTCAACCCCCAACAGTCTTATGGAGCAGAGCAGCTACAAGTTGCAGAGGGGTGCAGACAGCCCTTTCCTTGCCAGTGCAGAAGACAGGAGAACCTCCGCAGTCTCTTTGCCTTCTGTCAAAAGACTGGCCTGCAGGACAAATCAGTCTGTATGGCTTCCAGGGAAAACTAGGGCTTCTGCAGAAACTAAGCTTTTGTTTAGGTGGAAGAGGAACTAAGGCTTACCATTGCTTGTGGTGAAAAAGAAACCCTCAAAACTTTTTCAAGTGGTTTTAACCAATGCAGTATTGCCTTCTGAGTCTGCATTTTTTAAAGCCCTTGAGCATTAGAGAGAGAGACTCTAAATATGAACCATCGGTCTTTCACCTAAACCATCACATGATTTACACACAAAACACACAACTCCTAAAAGCAACACTGGCACTGGAGGGAGTGAGGAGAGCATGGAGCATCAGCAGGTGAGAGCTGAATGTTGGAGCTGTGGAAAATGGCCTAGGCAAAGAAGGGAAAGGGTATGTCAGAGAAAGACAGGAAGAAAACCCTAAGCTTCAGTAGCATTGACTTAATGATGAACTTGTCCTTCCATTTGGTAAGGCTGAACACATTTCATATTATATAGAACAAATGATAAATATAGGTAGAAATCTTTTCCTCGCCTGGGAAGTCTATCCTTCAACAGATTTATGCTAATGATGATTATGTTTAATTCAGAAATAGGCAGTTTCTTTGTGACATTTCCTATGACCTCCATGGAAATCCCACTGTGCAACACAGTGAGTGTAGGGTTATTGATATGCAATCCAGCTCATAGCTGAACACACCTGTAAAATAAACTCAGTTTTGTTGCTGCAGATTCTCAAGGAGTCATCCAACTTTAATGTGAGGAAGGTACATTTCTCCTCTTTCTCATGTATTAGAGAATAACTTCTTTCTTTCCCCCAAAACATGGACGTGAAATGCCTAAAACATTGCAAAAGCTGAAACCTCAGACACTGTACAGGCTTCACAGGAAGCATTTTCAGTCCACTCTCTCCTGAGCTGGCCAGATGTAACTATCCCAGCATGCTGAGTCCAAGCACCAGTCAGTTGGTTGTCCTCAGCCTGTAAATTGCCTGCATGGCAGTTTCAACACACTCCTCTAAATTTCTGTCTGGGTTTCCCTTTCCATTTCTAAGACGGTTATTTCAATTCACAGCCCAAAATCCAGCAGATCCCTTTTAATCTTCTGAAGCTACACCTACATACTCTCCACAAATTTAGGAATAGTGATTTTATCTGTGTCCTTCTATTTCCTGACTGCACCAGAGACTGTTTTATTTACTTGCATATTTAGGAACAACTCAGAATATGTAGTTTTGTACTACTTATAGCTGATTTTTATAATGATGACCCCAACTAATTTCTTGTTACATCAGTACACTCTGATGTCTCAGAGACATGACCAAGTTCCCAGTGCCCAGTGAATCCCAGCATGTCATTTGAGCTGTGATAAGGGTTCATGTCAATGGTGTCAGGCTGTTGCAAAACGAGCTGACACGTAATAGCTTTAACTCCAGTGAAAGAGAGCAAAGCTGAACGTATCTTGTCTTGTGTTTGCCGAGGAGTAAGAATATGCCAGAGTAAGTTTCTGCAGCTCAGTTGTTACTTAGCTCCTTGGTAGCTCAGTTGTCCATTTTGATCTCAGAGCTGATTTTGTTTCCAAAGAAAAATGAACAGGGACTGGAACAGTAGAATTCTTCAGTCAAATTGGGAGGAGCACAAAGTGCCCATACAAACACTCTTATCTTCACTCGTATTCTGATCTCTCACACTGCCCTGTCACAAACATCCATGGAGTTTTATCTTCTCTCAAAACATATCCAGCCAGTTTCCAAAAGATTTTCCAAGATTCCTCTCCAAAAGATTTTCAACAGATCCCCTGACCTTGCAAGCTCACTCCTTTTCGTTATCCCTAAATCTGTGACTTCCTTAGGAACACTACTGAGCCACCAACACTGTCTGAAAGAATTGGAAGAACTGATTTTCCCTTAAGACACAATGTCCATGCATCCTCAGATTATAGGCGCTGCCTCTTCCAAGTATAGAAATAAGACCAATGAGAAACCACCCCAAGTGTGAACTTTTTGCCTCACTGTCTCCACAAATATAGTAAGACCTTTAGTCCTCTCCAGTAAAGCTCTGAGATGCTGCTAACATACAGACTATTTCTGAACTGGTACTTCTTGATACTGATCTGCCCAGTCCTGCTTTCTCTGAAATTCCTTGTAAACCAGGTAAAAAGCATTTCTGGTTCCTCTGTTGCCATGGATCAGTTTGAAGGCTTACTCCAAATCATTGTAGTATACATTTGCTTTGCTACCTTTTGTTCTGAGCCTCACTGTTTTTTGCTGGAGACCAAGTCCCATTTCTCTTCTCATAGCCCTGGCTGCCACTTCCAGTACCAGCCTTTCTTTCCTCCATTGTTTGCATATCTGTGCATTAAACTGACCTACATCTCCTTTTAGGGAGTGGATAGCAGATGGTGCTTAGGCAATATGGCATCTCAAAATGGTGCTTGAGTGTCTTGTGGGTCACAGAAGTGGGAAATGCTGGCTGCTGCACAAGCAGCATGCAGCTGAGCTCCCTGGGGAGCGCTCTGCTTGTTTGTATCAGCAACTTTGGGCCAACATGAGCCGGCATGGCCACGTGCAGAAAGTAGGTCAGGCAGGTTATCTTGGCATCAGTATTTGTTTGGCAGCTGCTGGGATCGGGGGGGCAGCTACACCAGTCACCTCCTTTAGCATTTCTGCCTTAATGGAGAAGTTGGTCAATTCAGTGGAGGAGCACCATGGTGGCTGGCGCTGGAGAACTTGTCCTGTGAGGGGGTGTTGGGTGTTAAGCCTGGAAAAGGGACAGCTTTGGAGGAGATTATGAACACAGAGACAGGCTCTTTATAGGAGTGTAAAGTGGGAAGACAAGACGGAGTAGGCACAAGCTGGAACAAGGGTGGTTAAGGCTAGATAGAAAGAGAAGCTTTTTCAGTGCCCTGACAGTCAGGCCAGATAACAGGCTTCCCAGGGAAGTCATGCAGTCTCCATCCATGGAGGTTTTAAAGACTAATTTAAAGCCCTGAGACCACAGATCTCGTCTGAGATCACAGCTGAGCTTCCTTCAAACAAGAGCTTGAACTAAAGACATCTTGTGGTCTCTTCCAGCCAGTGAGTCTGTGATTAAGAATCAGACTGTTTTTAGCAAATCCAGCCCAAATCCCAGGCTACAAAGGGCAGTCACAGCTGGGAGTTCATATTTTGGAAATCTCTCCCAATCTTTGTGGTAGACACAGAAAAATTTGACCAAGTTTGACCAATCCATAGTCAATACAGACAAATTTCACACAGCACAACACATCAAGTCATTGAGGGATTAAGGTGTAATTTGAAGGGTAGCAGCTGTGTAAGTACCCTTCCTTTATTTTCTCTTTCTGAGGGCCCAAGTCTCTAATGTCTCGTGCTATCTCTGTCAGAGCAGGGAATAGCCAACATAGCTGGCTTACGCTGCCAGCCAGCAGGCAGCTTCCCCATGCGCCTATCAGAGACGGTCCCCTGCACTGTTTGCTCCTCCTGTGTCATTCTGTCCTTCCCTCCTCACTTGATCTTCCCGTCCCTCTCCCCTCAGTGGCAGGATTACAGAACCAGTGTCCTGTTGCTGGCGTGCCCTTGTCTGAGCTTTCTGCCCGACTTTTTTTCTCTGCTCAGCTCTTCTCTTTGCTCCGGTAAGTCTGATGAACAGCTTCCTTGCTGTCACTGCTTGGTGGCACGGCACAACGGCTTTAGTGCAAGTACTTCGCTTTGGGTCTGTCACCCTGCATTTTCTAGGAATAGCCCTAGGAAAAGTCTGGGCACCATGTGACATCTGAGGAATACAGGAAGGTATCCAAGGTTGTTGGTGAAAGTAAGAAATGCTTCTCTTAAGAGTGATCAGAGAAATTTAGGATTACTTTGGTAGAGCTTGTGTTGAAGTAAGACAGGGGGCCATGGGTAGTCTGCTACAACAGTCAGTGATCAAGTCAGGACATGATTCAGCAACATGAGAGGTGAGGTAGGAGGCTTCAGAAAGTCTCCAAGTCTGGTTCTGAGCCTGTATGGAAACCTGCCATGAAACCTCCAAACTTTTGTTCAGTTTTGTACTAGAAAATTGTGCATAAATCATAAACCTATTCAATGCATTGTGTAGATGATACAGCTGGTTTTATCACCGCTTTCTGAAGTAACACATAGGGCAGTAACTAGACTATAAGAAGGTACTTGAATTTTTCTGGAGGGTAACTGGAGCTACAGTAGCAGGGGCAATTCCAGAGCTTAATGCTTTCAGGTGTCACTGCAGACCAATTTGGTGCTATATAAGGATAAAAATTCAGATTTTATCAGCATATGTTGGCTGGCGCAAATATATGTAAAGCTTTGTTTTAGAGAAATGTGTGTGTATGTGAACTTCAAGCATAAAGTGCTAAATACCATCACCCATTTTAGAAGAGCTTAAAATAGCTTCTGGCTGCAGAGCAGGTGCCATGTGTCCTTCTGCTGAATACATGGGGATGCAAAAGCTAAATATAGACCAATCTGTAAACCCTCTAGAAGTTCAAGCTGCAAGAAGGAAATCAGAAAGCAAATTCCATGAGAAGGAAAGGGAAGCACACTGTTTATAAAAGATAAACAAAACTCTGTGACAGTCTGCAAGGCAGCCTGCAAGAGAAGCTAAGAAGAAGACGTGTAATTTGTGTTTTGGTCATGCCAGGAGGGTGCCTGGGCAGCAGTGTCAGCTTCAGCAGTGTGAGAGGTGGGCTGGCACACCCCAGCTCAGGAACAGTTTTCCCAGCAGCAGTGGGATGGCTATTGCAGCTCTGCTAAATCAGTCATTGGCCCTTGCCTACTGACCTTTTACTTTGGAAATACTGTCTGTTTTCAAAGTACAGTGAAGGCAAATTGTGCCATAAATGTGAAATATGAAGTTAAATAGTTAGAGACAATCAAACTTACAGACTGATTTGAGGTGCACACCTTTTGCTGTTGCCCCTGGGTGCAGCTGTGGCTATGCTGTGTGCTCAGCTATGCTGAAAGCTCAATTTCTGTCCTCGGTTATCCCAAGTTCTTAACAGAGGAAGAAGGAGAATGGCAAAGAGTCTTTCCTCACAGTGGGGCAGCAGCAGCACCCTCTGGCTCTTGGGTGTGTTTCCTGCTGAGGAAGAGGAGGAGCACAATGACTATTTGTATGCAGCAACCACAAGTGTCAAGTTTCCATCCAAAACACCAGGGCCAAGAAAGGTGCTGATTTCACAGCTGTGGAACAGGTCCAGGATTTGGGAATGCAGGAGGAAAAGAGTAAACAAGATGCAATGCTCAGACTCAGTCAGACTGGTCAGTCTTTCCCTCACCATAAAACAGGATAAGGCTGTGTTGGAAATTCAGGTGTCTGGAGGCAACAGTAATATTAGTAGGAGTTGCAAAACTTAAGAGGTGGATAGACTAAAATTGGGCAAGTCTGAAAAACCAAGGAATTCCTCTTCTGGACTCAGTCACCTAATTTTTAGGCATTACTGTGTTTAAGATAGTGTATAATGTAAACACTTTGGGTCTTGCTGAAATTGGCACCGAAAGTCTTTTATGGCCTGATAAGGGAGAACTCCTTTTGTACATCAAGATTAAGCAGGCTAGAGCACAAAGGACAACTGGGGCCAGCTGCAGTAAAATCTCCCAGCATCAAAGGCTGTAAGCAGACAACTCTCAGATGCTGTGTCTCCCTCAGCATAAACTGCGGCGCTGTGGAAGCCGTTGTGCAAAACAAGGTACAGAAATCTTCACAGGCATTGTGTTTGTGCTGGAAAGCAGTTATCAGATCTCTGATTTAGCCTGAAGAAGAACAAAATAAAACATTAGGATATGTATTTGTGTGTGTAAATACAACCCCCAGTATGACCCAGCAGGTGGGCACCTTTGGGCTAGAAGTTCATTGCTGTGTGTTTCTGGGGTTCCTGCCTGTTTACTATTCTGGGCTGGTGAATGGAAACTCAGCAGATGTGAATTGCCATGGTTTCAGACTGATTATAACTAATCCTTTTCTAGCCAGGAATGTATGTTAGGGAAGATTTCCTGCTAGGCCAGTTTGTAAACATCTTGTGTCCTTGATTCTAAACATCCAGTTTCTCTTTCATTCACCCATGTTTTTCCCTTGTTACTGAGACACACCACGCACAGATCAGTTGCCACTGTTGATTTAAAGCCTAGTGCATCTGCAGACATGCTTTGTGATTCACATAAGAGGAAACATTTAGCCAGACAGTGCTACCACATGAGCAATGAAGTTGGGAGCTGGGAGGCAGCCAAAGGAGAGAGTCGGGGTGCAGAGAGAACATCGACTTGAGCCTGCTTACAAAGAGGGGGAGATAATCAGAAAAGAAATTGATATTTGGAAATGGAGCATTTTGCAATCCTGTTCTCCCTCTGTGATGAACATATTACAAAAACAGCTATTTTAAATTGGAAATATACTTTAGGAGAGTTTTATTCTGCCTAAACAAGAGCTGGTAGTCCTGGGTTTTCTAGCTGATTGATTGCCTACTGCCAATTAGCTCAAATTAATGATTGCAATAGTAAACACTGGCCTGAACATGTCAGAGATAAAGACGTATTCTGTGGAGCGTCTAGTTTAGCCCTCACAATACTCTTATTGACCTTGAATTAGCTGGCAGTCAATTAATTCTATTTAAAAATGATCACAAACAGGAGGGTAACATTCGTGCTCTCTGGAATTATTTACCTAAGCTGCACATATAGGGTCTAATTTTTCAATGTAAATTAAACTCAATATATTGGCATCAGATAGATTTAATTTTACAATAATTTTGCATATATAATGACTATGCCACAAGGAGTAAGGAAAGAATGGATGCGATTGTGTGACAGGTCTGTGAGACCAAGACCAGATGCATTCCTGAGCCATTTCTGCTGGCAAGTTGTGTCTATGGGAGGACTGCAGGGGCATGGATTTAAAGCTAATAGTTTTCAAGCACTTCCTGAGCCCCACTCAAAGCTTTCAATTATTTGCTTGAGAGATGATAACTTGTTTGACTGTCTTATCTGCAAGCCCAGTCATACAGCTAGAAAATCAAATCTTGAAAAATGTTGCCTTAGTGATGGCCATCACTGCACTTCCAAACATCACTTTGACTGCAGAGAGTTTAATAACATCGAGTCATTTATTATAGTAAATGACATCTCTCTTATCATATAGTGCCTTTGGCCATGTTAGTTTACAGTTTTGAAAGCTGTAGAAATGTGGACGCTATAGAAAATGTTACAGCCTATTTGAACAGGGAACAAAATGCTTCCCAGTTAACTCCATGTTTTCAAAGCAAGTTGTTTTTTAAAAAATAAGAAAGCAGCCACTTCAGATGCTGGAAAGAACCAACCAAGCAAGCTTCTTCCCCTCTTCCTTCCCCACTGACACCACTGTAAATCCTATCATTAAAGAGAGGAACAAAAATCACTCTGGAAAAGAGAGAGGTCGGTCTCATGGCTGGAAGAGTGTGGAGTCTGCAGTCAAGCAGCAGTGGCAGCTAGTTGCAGAGCAAGGCCCAGCTGTGCACCCCACACCTCTGCACTACTTCATGAGGGCAACAGAGAGATGCCAGCAGCCTCTCCCTCTGAGAGGGAAGGGGCTCTCACTACTCTGAGTTTTCCTGGTGCTCAGGATGCTCTTGCTGACACCCTCATTGCCAGGTCCTGGGTAAGCCAGAGCAGGAACACAGGTACGCTGGGGGCCCTGTTTTTGCCTGGCTGAATGCAGCTGCTCAAAAACGCGAGAAAACAAAAGCTTCCCTTTGCAAACTGGGAATAAATTAGCTGAAATTTGCCCCACAAAACACCAGGGACTATCAAACTATGTTATGTGTGGTTGATTTTATTTCACTGTGATTTATTCTGTATTTTGTACTTTGCCAAAGAAGCTGTCAGCAGCATGCAGCAAGTACAAGAGAAGGGTGGTTTAGAGCTGTTTATCTTATTCTTTGCTGTTACTGTGATTGTACCAAACCACATCCCTTGTAGATCAAGCACCATGCTGGGCTTTCCAAGGGCACAGAGCAATTTTCAGTGCACCAATTTAATTTAAAATATTTTTCATGATTATTGACTTAAGATGTGCCAGCAGGAGAGAAACAGGAAATGAAACTAATGCAGCTCTGAAGTGAAGCTGCCCATATCAGTAGCCAGCAGTGCAGGTAAACAGATCAAGAAAAGTAAACATGTGGCAAATAGTGTATTCCGGGAGGAAAATGGTATAAGTGACTGGGGTGTCATTTCATGTGTCATTGCTGGCAGTGGGAATAGGAGGTTTTCATTTTTAAATGTTAGGTTTGGGTAGGATTTTCTCTTGGAAAGTAATTTGCTTTTCTCCTTGCAGGCAAATCACCTTGGTTTTTTATCTACGTGTGATATATTTGTCAAGCCAGAGCCGATGGATAACCTGCCATCCCAAATTTCACATAAAATCATTCACATGCTGGCCAGGCTTTAGGAACAGCTTGATGGCTAATTCTGTATGCCTTTAAATTAACCCTCCATTTGTTTTTCTGTCAGCTACTGCACCAAGCATGGAGAATGACCAGTCTTCCACCTCATCCGGGCAGGACATCCAGGGGCAGAGTGGGGACAAACCTGCCCCTGGCCTGCCATCCCCTGCTCCAGCACCCACGGAGCAGCCAAGCGCATGGCCCGAAGCTGCCATGTGTGACATCTCAGAGGAGCTGAGCCGGCAGCTGGAGGACATCATTAAAACCTATGGGTCTGCCACGAGCCTGATGGAGAAGGAAAGCACTGCTACAGGAACCGACAGGCCTGAGAAGGGAGAGCCAGGCAGCTTGGAGGATGCAGAGTATGAAGATGGAAATGAGGAGAGTGAGAAAGAGAAGCTGTCTCCTGGGGATGCTTCCAAAGCGAAGGAGTCCAGTGGCAACAAGGAGCAAAAGCTGGAGAAGAAAATCCTGAAGGGACTAGGCAAGTATTTGCATAGTCACACACGCCTTCTGCAAATTTAAGTAAGAACTCTCTGGTCCTTGTTTTTTACCATGTTAAGTTTCCGGTGTGGATGATAAGGACCTACAGCTACTGCTGAAAATTACAGTGACCATTGCAACTTTTCTATAACTGATAATTATTTTTGGCATTACTCAACCTGAAGGCTATATCAGATATTAATCCTTTAAAAAAAAAAAGTTTAGGATAGTATCACACAACACTGATGTACTACTGGGCCACCCAAATTGGTTAGCCAAAGCTGTCAGTCCAATGACACACTGCACAAAATCTCTTTTGGATGAAGGAAAACCCAGCCTCTCGTTTGTACCTCAATGAATGTTTTCTTCTCCTGTCTCCTCACGTATCACTACTCACAGGTCACAACAGTAATAATGGTGCTACTATGTGGCGTGGGAACCTGCAGAATAAATTCACTGTCATGCCCAGGTTATTTTTCATTTAGCAAACCCCGGGACTCATCATATAATATATATGAAATAAGACAATACATTTGTTCTCTAATACCTCAGCCCTGGCAGGGCTGTTAGTTGAGCTAGAAGGAAGTCTCAGCAAGTTTTTGTATACATGTACTTTCTGCTGGGCAGCCACTAGAGAGCAATGTAGTTACATTCCAATCTAACATACATGTAAATTATTTCCCTTCCTACATTTAACTATCGCCAATCTTCAAGTCTCTCCTTTGCATGAGAACCCAAACCCAAATGAAGACTAAGCTTGTAAAGAAATCACCACAGGACATTCTTACAGACAAGGAACTAAACATAGGACACAGCATGGATGTTTTTCTCAAAAATTCTTTGAATGTACAGAAAAAAGTTCCTCAGTTTCTACTGCCTTGGCTTTGGTACAGTTACTGGTACCTCAGCAAGCTCAGTGAAAACCCTACCAACACACAGTTCTCCATCTGCACTTGTGATGGTTCACATCAGGATTTGATTTTAGCTCACTTCAACTTATTTATGCTGATGCTGTAGGGAGAGCTTGGTGTGAAATAAAGGGTTTTCTCCATAGACAGTACTCCTGGACTGCACAAGACTTGAAGGAGAAAAAATACGGCCTAAAGCAGAAGGCAAATTTTGTCTCACAGCCTTGGGAAAGAGGAGCATTTGGAAAAGCATGTGCAAGCCCCTGGGACCACAGGCAATCTTATCTCCAGGGACGTCGGGGACACTTTGTATTTGATGAACAAGCAATGTTCAAGCTCCCACTTGTATCTGGGGCTGAAATGAAAACCAAGAGGTATCAGAGAAGAAGTAATACCTAGTTGGCTGAGCAGTGATTTAGCTCTGCACACCCAGGGAGCTATTAGACTGCCTCTGGTATACAAGCTCTCTTCACCACGTCAGGGAACTGATTTACGCCAGTATCACATAGCCCAGACCTGGCTGGCAGTACCTACCACGCTCTGATTATTTACTTCCACACCATAGTCTTCATATCTGACTTAATATTCCTGATGTCTTCTGTGGGTTGATCAGCAAAGGAGCTGAGTACACCAGATTTGATCCACTTTCACTTGCAAAGACATCTATTCCTGAGCCTTTGGGGTCCGGGCCCTTTCTGTCCTATTTCAGTCAAATGTGCCATATGTCTGACTTAATCATGTTGCAAAAAAAATTGTATAAAAATCAGATTACACAAGACAAAAACATTTCACAGACAATGCTTTTGCTAGAAGAAAGCACATTACTGAGGTCTGAAACCGAAGAAAGTTCTAGCATGTTTGTTCTTATGGGGCAAAGAAAACCCCAGAAATTTATACCAAAAATTATTCCTTTCTTTCCAAAATGCCTCATTTCACCCTGTGTTTTTACAGACCTATGCATCAAACAACCGATTTTGTAACAGTACATGAACTACAAACTACCTCTAGTATCAAATCTCTGTTTCTTTTCTAGCATCAATTCTCTGTTTCTTTTTTTCTAAGGAAAAGAAGCCACCCTACTGATGCAAAGTTTGAATAAGCTGAATAGTCCGGAAGAGAAACTGGACCTGTTGTTTAAGAAGTATGCAGAGCTGGTTAGTACAACATTGGCTCTTTTCTGTACGAACTGTCTACCCAAGAAGGTGTAAAAAATATATGCCATGCGGCATGGAGGTCAAACCTTATGTAGTAGTAGTGTCCGTCCTGATAAGTGAATCCCAAAACAATTGTCACGGTCAGATAATTATGCGTGAAAAAGAAAAAAAAAGTAAAAAGTGAGGAAAACAAAATTTGGGTCAAAAAATTGATGAGGCAGAATATTTGTACTTAAAGGCAAATCTACCAGACTGATCCACACTGGAGACTGGTGTCTAGACTCCTCCCTTCACATCCTGCAAGGAGTTTTGCATACCTCTGTTGTGGGTATTGCTTTAAATTATGTATTGGTGATTCCATCAAAATGAAAATAATACAGGACTTAGTATAAAACTTCCTATATTAAGAAGCAGATAATAGACAACTTAGACTAATGATAAGAGAAGCCACAACACAATGAAATGAAGAGTCAAAGCCCCTGCTGCCCTGTCACCCTTGTAACAATGCCACCTACCTGACTGTTTTTCCTGCACTTAAGACAGGTTATTTTCAGATGAAGGGATTTTTCTCTGTATAGTCAAAGGACTGTATGACCATAAACTGTGGAAATCTTACAAATGAAAAGGCTGCAGCATTTTACACTTTGTGGAGTGCTGAAAAATGTGCAAAGCAGAACATTGATTTTGTAATTGGTTTTATGCACAGATGTGTCCATGTCTCATCATAATGTGAAGCAAAGTTTAGCTTTCCCTTTTTTCATGTTAAATCCTCATAAATTGGGATCAAGCTGTTCATAGTTTATCTCATGCTTCAAGGGACTTCATGCTCACAGATTAACTGAAATAGGTCTTCTTCCTCTATAAAGTACTCTCCACTGCATTCAAATGGCATTGGAGCACTGTATAAAACAGGGGCCGTATTGCTAGTAGCCCATGCAGGAGAAAGGTGCTAAAACAAAAATACTGAACACTTGTTTCTGACATACTGTGCAATGTCACTGAAATAAATCATTCAGTAAATACAACTAAAACCTTATTGGAGACAGTCTTACCCTGCTCACTCGGAGCAGCTGAGGGACGTAGTGTGATTAATGGCTTGTCAGCAGTTGGCTGTAGCTGTGACTGCTCTCCCTGCTCCCTCTTGTCCATCCCCACCACACACTTTGGATCATGTCTTGTTTTTTTCTGAGTTGTTTTTCAGCCAGATCAGCTCCCTGGTCTGGTGAGTCATGTGGTGACACAAACACTTGTTGCAGTTCAGCTCAAGGGAAGGTGTAGCTGTGTGACAGATGTGCTGGCAGTGGCTTCCCCTGCTTCAGGAAGTGCTGGGGCTGGCTGTGGCTGAAGAGGTTCCTGGTCCTCGGGGCCCAACGCAGCACCAACCCTTCCCCACAGCCACCCAGCAATGTGTTATTTCCCTGCCAGCCCGTGCCCTGGCACTTTCTGTACAACTGTGGGCACACAGCAGGCTGGAGCAGGGGCTGGTGAAGGTAGAAGCCATTCCAGCAGGGATGGGTAAGCGAGACAGTGCAGCCATTTGGGCACAGGCTCTGCCACGCTACTCACCAACAGAGAACATTTCATTCACTAAATCGGTGTACTGGGTTAGTAAAGCAGACTGTGGTTTACTACAGCCTTTGCCTACAAACAGCTGTTGCAGAATTGTTTGTAACTGGCTCATTTTCAGAGGTCCTGAGAGTCTCACAAGTGCTGGGTGCAAGAACAATATGCTAATAAATAAATATGAGCTCTGTCACTGTTTTCAGTGGAATCAAGATGAAACTTTTTTTCCTAAACTGACTGTTTATTTCTCTAGGTCAGATTTCAAAAATCATAATTCCTTCTATTTGTGGTTAATTTTAGCTTCTATTTCATTAATTATTCTTAAAAGTTTATCACTGGGGGCCTTTTTGGCATTCCTATTTACCAGTGAATTGCCTTTTTCAGTGCAAAAGTAACACTATGTCTTAGATATTCCTGAGAACTTTGAGACATAAGTTTCTAGTGCAAGTAATATTAATGAGGGGAAATAAAGCAAAAAATGCTTGGAAGACTTCTCATATCATGGTTAAGACCAACTTTATTCTGAGCCCCCTATCTCAAGCACAGTTTGAGTGAATCACGTGAAATTTGGATAAATCATTATCCGCTGAGCACAGGCTGTGCATGCAAAATATGAAGCAAAAAGAGCGCTTTTTATGTTTTTCAATGGAAAGGGAAAGGGGACAAAAACAAGCTTATGAAGGAAAAAAAACTCAGCCTTAATTACAGAAAAGCAATTTTTTTTCCCTACAATATAGAAAAATTATTTCATCTAGTGCAGCTTGATTAGATGCAAAAGCCCCTACTGTGATCAACAGGAGTAAAAATAGACAATGCATATGTTAAAAGTTGGACATAAACTGTAAATATACTCCAAGCTGGTGAGAGCATTGTTTTGTGGTACACTTAGCTGTGATTTGATTAACAATGCACAGAGCTCTCTACTGTAAGCATAAATTACTAAACATCTGCATAAAACAGATGAAAGTGTAAAATATGATGCTGTCGACTGTCTTGTTTGAGCTCCACATCATTCCCCAGTGCTCACAGACTTTCCCAGTCATACTGGGGTTAATAATTAGTACAAGCGGTACCATATTGTTAGATAATGTAGTCTTAACAGCAACTGTTATTATTAAGGTTTGCATGTTCAAGCTCATGTGCTACTGTTTTTCAATCAGAAAACATCCGGACTTCAGAAATGCCTTGCAATGTATGCACACCTGTGATACAGTGAGGAAGGTTATTGCGTGTTGGAACAGGAGATGAAGTCATTAAAAGCTTCAGAGGTGAAAGACTTCTTTGACCTGATTATGAGCGTGTTCATTTACAGTACAGGAATTTTTTTCCAAACATCCAGTGATAGACATGTGTCAAAAGAAATTATCAGACTGTGCAGGGATTACTATTAACGATTTTGTTGCTGGTCTTCTTTGCCCCTTCCAAATACACCCCACTCCCCACCAGGCTTCTAGAGAAGGCAGGAGCCATGCACCTACAGAACAGCAGGCTCCCAAGGGAACATCAGGGACTGTCCGTGTTTCCTCCAGGAATTATATGGAGACAAAGAGCCCAAAAGAGGTTTGATTCACCATGACCCACCCCCACTGATGACAGGACCTCCAGAAACACAACTGAGAGGTGCTCCCATGTGGTCCTGTGAGCCAGAGGAGTCTGGCAAGAGGAGGTGTCCACATGTCATTTTGGGAAACTCTTCCCTGAAGAGAATTCTCCTCCATCAGCAACAAAGCCCCCACACGAATGGCATTCCTGGTCTCCAGAACCTCTTCTGTTGTTTTTTTCCAGCAGGTTCCTGGGTATTTAGGAAACTGCTTCTTTTTCAGGAAACTGTAAAATAGAATGAGCAACTACTGTATTACCTCATGATCTGGAGAAATCTCACCACAAAAAGCCCTACTGATTGCTCTAGTTCCACATGTTGAAACAAAAATAAAAACGTCACAGATGTCCTTCAAAGAAACTCAAAACAAAGAAGGAAGAGCTAAAATGGTGTGAGTGTTCAAAATTATGTTCATCCACCCACTGTACAGCATACTTGGGACTGTTGCAGCAAGCAGGCTGGGGAATGTCCAGGTTCCTCTCTCCTCTCCCACTGGTGCTGGTAAATAGAAAACATTTCCTAAGAGGTTAAGAAGTGTGAAGACTTTCCCCAAACCAAAAGAGCTCATTTTCTTTTCTTTTCTGTCCCTCTTTGTTTCGTTTTAATCCATTTCCCTGTTTTAATCCCCATTTTGCCCAGCTGGAAGAACATCGTGCCGAGCAGAAAAAGCTGAAGCATCTACAGAAGAGGCAGGCCCAGATCACCAAGGAGAAGGACCAGCTGCAGAGTGAGCACAGCCGAGCCATCCTTGCCCGCAGCAAGCTTGAGAGCCTGTGCCGAGAGCTCCAGAGGCACAACAAGAACCTCAAGGTGAGTGGGAGCCTTATCACAGTACCCAGCAGTGGGGGGAAGAAGATGTTGACACTTTCCCATTTCCCTCTAGTACCAAATCAAATAGACTTTTGCATCTGCACATGCAATACCTAATTATATATACACTCTAGTCTTGAGGTCCATTTACACCAAGACCCCTTTATTTCTCATTTGGAAATATCCCAGCTCTTTTGGACACTGGGTTTGCCCACACTAGCTCTCAGCCCTCCTTGCATTATTAGGGAGCTCAGTGCAGAGAAGAGCAGAGGTGCTAACAGACCAGGTCCCTCACAGTGCAGATGCAAATGCACGTGCATGGACAGAGTCACAGGAACACCAGCTTTGCTCCAGTGGACTTAGAGGAGGCTGGTGCGGGTTTTCATGTAATTCGAGCACTTGGACTTTTTCAAGTAATTTGTGAGGGTCAGTCAATCGGGACATTTGCCCCATGACACCAAACATCAAGACAGGAAGAATGCCAACATTATTTGTGGAAGTCGTTTGGATTACAAGAATCAGTTCAAAGGGGAAATTTTCAGGGGTGTCAAAAGGCTAGGATCCATATGCCATGTCTGCCAATTGCTTGGTGCATCACACCACTTAAATGTGAAATTTGTAATATGATTATGCTCCTTGAGAAAAATGTATGTTCAAGAAGAATATTTCTGTTGTGATTGTCCTTTATTTCTGAGTGCATGTTAGTGATGGTGTTGGTATTAGTATACAAAAGGCCTCTGCTTTGATCCATTCAAACCCTTTCTTTATGGGGATATAGTTATGTATAGAATTACAGATATGAATTGGCAGCAGCAAGAATTCCACCTGATACAACCTCTAGAAATGGTAATGCATTTTCATTCATTTCCACTGACTCAGGAGTGGGCCTTCAGGGTCTTGCTCTGTCTTACATTGTGTGTTAGTAAGAATACAGCTGGGACAGAGAATAGTCACACATATACTCAATCTGTGCACTAGCAGAAAGATAAAAACAGTTTAACAGCTAGGGAAGCTAGAAGCAAATCTCTCTGTGCTCAGTTATGGTCACGCAGAACTGGTAGTGACAGTTTATGCCTGTCATTTGTATTAGACCTGAGCTGTTCCTCAGTGCTGATCTACAGTGATTTACCAGGCTATCTGTGGGTAAAATCTTTCAAAAGAAATACAAGCCAGTTTTAAAGTGAATTAAGAATACAGCGTACAGTGCTTTGCATGGCCTTAACTGATATTTCTAAACAAATCATATCAGTGGAACAAATCAGTGAAGACTGGGGTACAGAGAAAACTAATTCTATTTGGAAAACATATTTGGAACAAATTTTGTTGAATTCCTCACGCAGTTTCCTAGCTACTTCATGCTTATTAATCTTACTACTAGAGAGCATGATTTTTTCCTTTCTCTTTGTATGTAAATACTTCATTATACATTTCATCTTTACAATATATTTTCACCTGTTGGACTGCTTTACTTTGTGACTAGATTCTCTTAAAAAACCTATAAATTTCAGACTCGGTTCTTATTTTTATCCTGTATCTATGCCAGGTGAGCCAGGGAAGGTACCTGAGGTGATCTGGTACTAGGAAGAAGTGTTCAAATTTTCATCACTTCTTTCTAAGAATTTGGAGACCTTTTAAGAAACCCAGAATACTATCTTTCCTCTGGTTCCCATGCTATCAGTGTAGAAAAAAACCCAAAGTTAAATAAGAAAGTGAGACAAAATACATTTGCAGAATGCATGAGAAATAAAGTAGTAAACAAAGGCATTCATTATCTTTATCCAGTTTTTTCTCTCTAAGAATTTTAGCATAGTTCTTGGAATATTTGCCTTTATGCTTTAGCTTCTGGAAATCTGTGAATGTCCAGAAACTCATGTTCTATTTTTTTAAATGAGTGCAATTTTCTTTCACTTTATGACTGTACTGAGAGGGCCCAAAACTAGAAAATCCATCAAATGTTATTTTTAAAATCTTATGCTTAAATATTTCTGGTTTGGTTTTGGCAGGACAGAGAAGCTGGTTCATAATTTTTTAGTGCTTGGGATTAGCACCTCTGATTACATTCCAAAACGTGGAAAATAGAAACTAGGCAATTGTATCATTTCAATAGCAAAGGAGAAACCTGGCCTGCCCAGATCAGAAACCCCCTCTGACTTACCATGTGGTACATTATATGCACATCACATCATGTAAATGTCATCTTCACTCATCTGGTGTGTGGAATTCCCATTAACTGCAGATCCGTGCAGCCAAGTGGTGATGAATATGCAATGCAAAGCTGCACTGAAAATCCACAGGGCAGATCAGAGAAGAAAAATTTCTGGTTAGTATTGGATACCAGCCTCAAATTCTCACTTACATACAGTCCAGCTATTCTGATTATTTCCTTGCAGTTACACAGATGTTTAATTCTCCCTCCAAGAAAAGCAGAATAAAGGTCTGTGAATTGTGGAATGTGTTCCCACTGCAATAAAGAGCAGTTCTGCTAAGAGCAACAGCAACTCATTTCTCTGCATGGAATTTGTGTTCTGCCAATTATCTGACAGTTTGGTAGCTACTTAGCATCTTGTAGTGACATGAAGATCTCAGGTCCCTTGTCCTTCCTGCCACCAGGCATTAAGCAATTACTTTCATACAAATGTCACAAAAGTCAACAGCTTCAACTGTGGGCTCAGCTCCAAACTGGCTCAGACCATGGTGCCTGGGAATGAAGAGCAAAGTTCATTGAAAAAAAGGATTCCCGCTCATATCGTCTTGGCTGCTATGGCTTCAGCAGACCAATAGTCTTCTGGAACTGCCCCAGAGTGGCACGAGAACAATTCCAGTATCAATCACATTTTTCTATTTGCAAATGATCTGACATTCCTGTGCTAAATCCCAAACTGTAAAATATCCTGTCTTAATTTTAACAAGGTCTTACTCAGTGCATTCTTACATTCTTGGCAGCAAAATGTGAGAGCAAAAGCAATATTGCACTAGGACACAAGAATATATGTTTGAAAGGATAAACATGGAGTGCAAAGGTTCAGAAAGGGCAGAGAAAAGAGAATAATATTTTATGGCTGGTCTCTGCACAGTGATGTAGCCACGCTGTTGTCCTTCTGCTCAGCCAGCTCCCCTCACCCACACCTACCCTTTATCTGTGACTTCATCTTAAATCTTTGAGATCTTTTATCTCAAAGATTTAACAAATGAGCGCCCCTGAGGAGCTCCCCAGGACACGTACCAGCCCTCATCCCCAAGCAAATATCCTTCTCAAGTATATTTTCCTCCAAAGCAGAAGAGATACAGAGAAATACTGCATCCTGCAAATAAATGCTTGCTGGCTCAATCTCTTTAACCATGAATCTTTGTATTGTCTCTGTGCTCTGTATTGTGTAATTTTTCTACCTCAGAAGAGCAGGAAATAAGATCTTCTGAGTAACACATGTACAAGGGGTTGGTTTTCTTACATTTGCATGATTGGTAGTCTCAGGATGTCTTGTTTCACCTTGTAATAGAACTGTTTGGTGTGACATATGTACAATCCACCTTTGTTTTATATTCATATGGACTTTTTACTCTAGAGAGCTTTAAATCACAGCAGTGACATGTTATAACACTACTTGGTCTACTGAAACAATAAAATGTTTTTGAGGAAGGATGTTTTGAAGCCATAGAAATAGGACTTCAGACATGCAAGTTCAATTTCTCACTCTGACTTCTGGAAGTGAAGCACCTTCTGCCTGCTCAGGGCTGCCCCCTTCTATGTAATGGAGAAGTAAGAGGCATGAGGAATTTTTTAAACTGTGTATTAGAGATAAAATGGACTTCTGACTTAACCAAAACTACCTAGGAATTCAAGTTAAATTTGGAACAGTTTCAAACAAAAATAAAAAGGATGACATTGTTTGTAAGCATACCCTTCTAAAGAAAATAAAATGTTTCCTTTTGGGAATGCTAACGGAGCAGATTTAAAACATCTTCTGACCAGCGTTTTTAACTCTACTTTGGAAGACCATTCTTCTGCTAAAAAGATTTAAACAAGAAATACCTACAGACCGCTCAATTGCTGGTCAAGGAAAATGTTTCAAATTCATTCTCACCAGCTGGGGAAAAAAAAAAAATTTGGAGAGCTTTTCTTTCATCTTGCTGCAAATTTTCCATGTGTCCAATTTCCACACCAGATACTGAACCAGGACTCAACCCCCAAGTCATTTGCCCAGCTCCACATGAAATTCTTCCTTCCTCTTACGAGAAAGAGTCCTTCTGGGCTCACACTTTGTATTACTCTGTTTATGAGTACACACACAGGTTCTTGTGTGAACTGCAGAGCACAGCAGGGCTCCGTGGTGATTTCTGTGCACGAGGGTATTATTAATGGCTCCATTGTTTTTCTCCCATCATCCAAGGCGCTGTCATCTCTATCGCTCCCCGGACAGCAAAAGGACAAACATGCCCTACCTTGAACAGCAGCTGTCCTAGATCAGGCTCGTGTTGTGCATGCCAAGCAGAAATTGGGTCATTTGGTATTCACCTTACTTTATGAGCAGGACCTGAATCAACACCTGCTATGTCACATTCATGATACAAATTATACTTCATTAGAGTCAGCTATGGCTTTATTCAAATATATTTATAGAAAATATCCACATGGACTGTTATCAGAGATTTTATGCAAATTACTATGCTAGTCAAAACCTTATTAGAGTATGCCATTTGCATGCTGTGGAGTGAGTTCTTAACATGGTCCTGGCATGATTTGTAACTACAGCAGATATGGTCCTAGCCACTCTCTATCAGGATCACATTCCCCAGAAGGACACACTGTCCTGGAAGAAAATGAGGAAGGAATAAATATAGTCTGTATTTCTGGACCCAAAGCAATAAATCCAGATTCTTTCTGCATTGTCTTTTATATAAACATATCCAAAACAGAACTTCAATAACAGGGAAAAAAAATAAATCTGAATGTCTGCTTTGATTCTGTAGGAAACAGCCCACAAGTATTCCTTGATTCTGCTAGCTAATAAATTAGTGGGAATGTTCATGTCAGTTAAAAAGTTAGGGAAGGAAAATTGAGGAATTGGAAGGGATTCTTCAGAAAGTGATGGATTTCTCTTAAAATTTTAAATCCCAAAGGCCATGAATTTGATATGAAGATTCCTTGTTAAAAGGAGGCATTTTAAAGGGTGATTTTTTAAATTCAGTTAATGAGAATTTTGATAAAAGAGCTTTTGACTGCTTCCACTAAATATCTTCTTCCAAAGCAAAAGCTGTGATGCAGTATCATGAATCACGACATGCATGTATGTCCTCTGTTTCAGGCTTGCTTTGATCCGAAGCTCTGCTCTACATCCATCTTTATAAATGCAAATTCTTAGTTCCCTAATTTTTTCAAGGCCACTGTGTAATTTGCTCTGTAAATTTAGAATCACACCTAATGTTGGAGCAGATGAAAGCAAGAAAATCTCCAAAGAGGAATGCAAACACATATAATCCTTCAAAGGGAAGCCTTATGCTACTCCGAAACAGTATTTTTCTGGAACAGCTTATTATGCCTCTCACTTACTGTGTTCTCTCCGATTTAACAACAGGAGGAAACAATCCAGCGGGCACGGGAGGAAGATGAGAAGAGGAAAGAAATAACTAATCACTTCCAGGGCACACTGAGTGAAATCCAGGCTCAGATTGAGCAGCAAAGTGAGAGGAACATGAAGCTCTGCCAGGAGAACACAGAGCTGGCAGAGAAGCTGAAGAGCATCATTGACCAATATGAGCTGCGGGAAGAGGTGAGCAATGCCCTGGCTGCTGGCTGGGACAGGCAGCAAACCCGGCTGTCCCAGGGAAAGCAGGAAGCACTACCAGCAGCCTGGCCATTTTTAGGGTGTCCCACAGAGGTAACAAGGGCAGCCCCCAGCGTGCTTTGCCCTCTGGGCAGGACTGTGCCTGCAGCAAGCCCTCCGGTCTCTGTGGGTATGGAATTGTGTGGGACAGCTCCCTGTCCATGGCAGCCACTGCGGGGAGAGGGACTGAGGCACCCAAGCTGCAAGATGGGCCATCTGCCAGCCCCATCACAGCTCCCACAAATCCCTGGGGACCTCCCCAAGCATCCCCTTCCTCCTTCCCACTAAGCTCCCACTGAGCACCTCCCAGCTCCCATTTCTCTGGACAGCCTGTTCTGCAGATGACAACAAATATATTTTATTCCCTCCAGAAGCAGGTTGCTGAGAAGGGCTCTGATGTAAACTGCGTGACCCCTCCCCAAAAGCAGAAAATTAGGATGACAGATAAAGGAGACCCTTTGAATTGAAATAATTTTTTTTTTTTTGCAGGCACAATGCTCACTAAGATCTAGGAGATAATAGACAGATGGTAAATTATTCTTTCTGTAAACATTGGAATTGGCCAGAAAATTTTGACACAAAAAAAAATCCTCCAGTAAAATCCCAAACTACCTTTTTTTTTTATTTTATGAGAAACACTAACATATATCACAATGGGTCTTTTTATAGTTTCTAAATACATTTATTGTGAGCCTCGGTGCAATCAGACATTATCATGCTGAATAAAACATAAGTAGTCTGTCTTTACAACCTAGAATGACTGATCCAATACCTGCTTTTCCAAATCTCTTGAATCATGTATGAAGTCTTATACTGAATGAAGGAAATGTACACTCCTGTCTTGTGGTGTCTGTGTGAAGAAAATGTAAACCAGAGGGACACACTCGGAATAATTGCTCCTATGAATTTTATCTAAGTGAATTAAGAGTGAAGAAGGCTATCAGCAGCATTCATCTCCTGAAGGCCACCATGGAGGCAGACATTTTACAGGCTAGAGGAGGCCTCTGGTTTGTTTGGTCTGATCTCCAGATCCCTGGAGTACTGTCACCCAGGCCCTCCAAGCCCAGATTGTGCAGGTGTGGCCAGACCAAAGGGGATGTACTGGGCTGGTATTTACACAGCGGATGTCATGGGCTGTGCACATGCTCCCAAGTACTGCGCGTGCAGTGTGTCTACACCATCGTCCCCACTGTGGCTTAGATCCACCAGCCATTTAACATCTAAGAAAAAGTGTGTCCCCTCCCCCCAAGCATATTTATTATTGATGAGCAATTATTTGCTCTTCAGTCATATTAGATTATACTGATTTCATATGTAGACCATAGAACTGGCAAAGATGCTAAGGAGGTTTTTTTTTTCCTACAATAAATCAAAATTGATAATGTACACCAGTTTCCCTTCCCATCCTTATTCTGGCGCAGCTTGTTCTTATCAGAGTTGTAATTTTTTAGTAATTTCAATAGGTTGGGTATCTTCTTCTTTTGCAATGTTTTTGTCTTATAAGTGTTCCAGTAAATAGCTGTACATGTACAAGCATGAAGGTCTATGTAAGATAGTTAAACCTGCACATTCAGCAGAATTTGTTTTTTTTACAGCACCTTGATAAAATATTTAAGCACAGAGAACTTCAGCAGAAACTGGTGGATGCCAAGTTGGAACAGTCTCAGGAAATGATGAAGGAAGCTGAGGAGCGACATCAGAAAGAGAAGGAATATGTACCTATCCTTCTAATTTGTCTGTCTTTTATCTAACCTTAGGGCAAAACAAGCCCTGCATGCTATTTCACTAATATATTGGTTCTTCAGGTCCAGTCTGGGCTACAGTAGCAGAGAAGTTTTTATAGCTACCATCAATGCTCAGTGCAAAGGAACAGCCTCAGGAAGGCCGCTTTTATTGGCATTTACAGTTTTAGACGCATGCTGCAGAGCAGTGGGATAGAGCCCAGGCTGCTCCAGCTAACTCACTGTTACTGTGCAGTTTGTGCATCTTGATGTCGGGTCAGGTGATGCCATTAGTTTTCAGTTTTCTCTGGTATTTGATACTCCATCTCCCCACATGATAAATGCATACATCTAAACCATCAGAGGGGAGACCAAGAATATGGGATTGAAGTGAAATGGCTGAAGGCTGCTATTCCCCCAGGTTCAAAGCCTCCCCAGGCATCCTGCCCTGAGTCCAGTTTTGCCAGTGGAGGAGTCCACAGGAGCCACTTGCTCTGACAAAGCTTCCCCTTCTCTGTTTACCTCCCTATATTGGTTTGCCAGTGCCTCTTTCAGGCAGGCAGCAGCTTTGTCTGCTCTTCTTCTGTTTCTGGAGAAGGGTACATCTCTAGCAAGGGGACAGGGAAAAGCAGGTCCAGGAGGGATGTCCCCTGCAGGCACACCTGGGATGGGAGGAGGACACTCCTCCATCTGTAGTCTCACACATTTTGTGACTCAATCAGACTAGAATTAATTTTCTCAGACTGCCTGGTAGTTTCACAGCAATCCTCACATCTACAAAGGATCAGAGTTCAATGCTGGCACATGGTCCCTCTTCTCAGTGGAGGCAGCAGCTCTCAGAGGGCTCTCAGCTGGAAGAAAGCTTTAGTTTTCACCAGTCCTTCACCTCACTCAGGAGCAGCATGAGAGAGCTCTAAAGAGAGGAGTTTTATCCTTTCCCCGTATCTGGGAAGAGACATATTAGCACAAGTCTGGCTAATGGGTATCTTAAAATATGGATGAAAGTGTGGCGCTCTAAGCCCGGTGGTTAGAGCACAAGGGAAACACAGCGTACACCTCTAACCAAGAACTGCCTATAAGAGCATTTATCCTCTTTCTCTGCACTGATCTTGCAGTTGGAACACGTGCTCCTGCTCAGCTTTACTTCCAGCTAAACAGCAAGGGTGAAAAGGAGCTGGGGCTTCTCTGTGCAGATCTGCATATCACTGCATGACAATTTGTAGTCCAGCTGACGTATTCCCTTTCACTCTGAAGCCTATATAAAGCCAAACCCCAAAATTTTATTCATGACCATTGATTTTTGGCAGATTTAAACTCCAGCAGACATGTCCAAGAAATCACTTACAATGGCAAAGCAAATATGGGCTTACTTTACTGCTGTCACTGGGAGTTATGCTACTGAGTACCCGATTTCAGATGCTGGGAAAAAACACTCTCAAAACAGAAGATGTAGAAGACCAGGCATTGGCTCTGTGGAAAACTGGCATATGTGGCCTTGTGTCAATGGCCTTTCTTGCTGCACCTCTCAGAACATCAGTTTTGGGGCTACTTGTCACCTGTGACTGTCCCTGTTTTAGTCAAAACTTCTCTGTGTGTATCATCCAGAACTGGTCTGCACAGTTTTGTATTTTCATTTCTTTTAAAGCACTGAAAATCATCATTGTCTACAGCTGGGAGTGGAAGATTTTCTTTTTGGCTTTGCTGTGTGTATGGAATAATAGGTTTGAAAACACGCTACAAAACCTTTACATAGTGGGTGTATAATGGTATGCACAGTGTACAAAGAATATTTTTCCCATTTTCCAAACTAATGCTTAAAAATCCTGTCCTTGAGGTAGGCTGGTGATGTATGGCTAACATCACCTCCAAGAAAGGTAGATTTAGCTGCAGAATTTAAGGCCAAAAGCCATTTAATAAGTCAAGGCATAATTAAGCATGTCACGATTCATCACAGGTAGCCAAGCACCCGGAGAGCTGGCCTACACTTGGCTCCCACCTCCATCCTATTGATGTGCTCTTAGTCCCACCCACCCAGCTATTGTGCAAGGGTCTGTGGGAGTAATGTATACACATGTATGTATGAAACCAAGGTGCTTTTGATGGAGTTTTCTCACTCAGCTGTAATTCTCTCCAGACCAGTAATGTGCAGTTAGAACAGCTTTCAGAGCCTTTCTCTCCATAGAATTTTCTCATCCCTCTGCGTGACCTTTGCTGCAGGATTTTGTAAATGTTCTTAAATGAAAATTATGGTATTCTTTTATCTATTTGATTACTCTTTGAAGGCTCACTTTGGTGCCTTCCCATGCATTTCTTCCATATGGGAATTTTTGCCCCTATGCAAAACTTCATTATTTTTCAGATTTTATTATGGCGTTAGGATTAGGGTTGGGGTTAGGGTTAACGTTAGGGTTAGGGTTAGAGTTAGGATTAGGGTTAGAGTTAGGGTTAAGGTTTGGGCTAGGGTTAGGGTTAGGTTTAGGGTTTGGGTTACGGATGCAAATTTTACCACCATCCAGCAACTGGTCAGCACTTCTTGGACTTCCTCTCCCCCATACCAAGCATTTTTAGCACTTGTAAGCGAAACTTTGATGTGCAATTAATTGCAGTTTAAAGCATCTGTGGCTTTAAAGTATACAACTGCAACGTATTGATCAGATTTCTACATAACAGGAATTTACTGAGTCTGACAGCAAAAGGGAAGCTTAATTTCCACTAAGCCAGCCCCTGTGTGTGTCTGGGCCTCCAGCAGCTACCATAGCTCTAATAATAGAGTGTAGCATCACCATGCTTCACTAAAGTGCTTCTAGGTAAACACCACATGCAATATTTATTCATTTCTTGATACTTAGCCTCCTTGTTACCACTTCATAGTCTATTAATAAATGTATCAGTTCTGATTTGTTTTCTCCCAGCTTGGTGTTTGCAGATGACCTCAGGCTGCATAAGAACGCATGCTAATTTGAGCAAGCCTCTCTGTGGCTTGCTTCCATTACAGAAGAGTTTATAAACTCTTGGATTTTTACCAGCTGCAGAAGCTATGTGGGTCGGTAAGAGAGGGATTTCATTAAGAGGCAAAAGAAGCAATATTTCTTTGCCTTTCTCTGCCCATCTGTTGTGCTGTGGCCGAAGACATGGTGCAGGAGGTAGGATCTTCTCATTATTCCAGTCATACTGGGTATGGAGGTAACCCTAGCTGAGATTAAAGCAATACAGATAAAAGCCCAGTTCTTGGAAGTAACGACTGGCATAGAGACTGGGTAGCTCTGAAGGTTTTCAAAGCATTTTTAAATCATTCAAACTCTACAAATTCTAAAAAAGCCACTATAAAAAAGTAGATATCAAAGAAAAGTGAAACTTAAAAATCCAGATTTCATCCAAACTTTTAAAAAACTGATTTTTTTTTTACCTGTATAAAGCATACCCTCTTCCAAGAAAATAAATGAACGAACTGATTCTCATTTAACCCGTACCAGCTCTTTTAACTGGCTGTGGCACAGCCTATTTGAAATTTTAATCAGCAAGATCTGAATTCAAGAACTTGATTTATCTCCACTGAACCAAACATCAAATTAAATTCTCAAAATAAATATTAAGAGGTAGGTATAAAACAAATACAACACGGCATTTCTTCGTAATTGAGCTGTAAAACATTCTTGTCTAGGAAATTTTAGATGGCATAAATTCAGTGAGTCCAAATCAAAAGGGAGAATTGATGGAAGAAATATTTTTCCAGAGCTTACATATATATGTTTTTATGTGCCACAAGTCTAATTCAGATAAACTCGGTGCCACAGACAGCTGGAGGCAGTCAGCATTTTAGGGTTCATCCTCAGCTCTTTTACCAGGTGGTATTTGCATAGTTTATATGTGTTATTTCCAATTAAATGGTTAGAATAAAAGTTTTTACTGGGGATCAAATACATTTTCTGCATGTGCTTCTACTCACCTTTCACTTCCAGTATAAGGAAGATCCACTGACATATACAGTCCTTTTAATTTTCAATATATTTTCAGAGCCCAGCTGTGCTATTTTAAATACAGTTTACAGTACAATTCAAGTACAATTTAATCCAACAGAGCAAAATCCTGTGGCAAAATAACTTCTTTATGTCTCATTTCTCAAGCTATCATTAGCCTTCTTTTTTTAAAATGTATTTGGCCTGACTAATGAAACACTTTATAAAAGTTTGGTAGACGACAGGGACATTTCTTTAACACTCTGGTAAATGTTTCCTGCTTACAGATTAAACCGAACGCTAAAATACAACGGTGTACTTTGAAAGTGCTGACTCAGGACTGTAGCTAGAAAAGGTCTCTGCACACCTCACTGCTACAATTCATTCAGCCTCGACCAATCCTCCAGCTGCTCTATCTGGAGCCTGCATGGCAGAATGTGATTTTGCCAACCATCTTGGAGTTGGAAATCACACCTTCCCAGGAACAGCCAGGAAAGAAACTGCAGTCAAGCTCCTCCTGGACTGCCTACTTAACCTGAGACATTTATCACCCTGAGCTGGAATTCTTCACTTGTCAATGCAAACAGAGCCCAAAGATAACCGACAGCAGTAAATGTATGACATTTACTATGCACTGGCTTTCTGAAAACTCACAGATTTTTCGAGGCAGGTCTGACTGTGACCGTACCCACATGCTAAGTCATGGTGATTATTGCAAAAGAAAGTTTGCCATTCACTGGAGAGCAGAAATTTGGCTGGAGTGGTGCTGAGATGAACGTGCCAGAAAGTATCATAACCATTCTCTAGAAGTCTGGTGAAGATACGGTTAAATACTACACTTTTTATAGCCCACTGTACTGCACACTTAACTCCAAGTAGGTTTTGAACTCTATTCAAATATGCCTTTGGAACCCAAATAGCCTGTCCCCTGTCTCAGGATAACACTAAATACTGTCTTACCTAACTGCTGTTAACGATAGTCACCTGAATGTTAGATCACTCCTTATCACAGTAACATGAGTAGCTGGAGGATGAGGATTTCCAACTGATAAACTAGGGACCTAACAATTTTCTCTCTGTTACCCAAAACACAGCTCCTGAACCAAGCTGCAGAATGGAAGCTCCAGGCCAAAATGTTAAAGGAGCAAGAGACTGTCCTACAGGCACAGGTGACGTAGGAGAGGTGATTGCATGGTGTGCCTTTGTTTGCCAGTTTTTAACCCATGAGGCACATTCCAGGTAAAGTATCCAAACTACTTTCTGTGTATTCCTTCTAGCCTCATTCTACATCCCACAGACTATTGCAAAGGAACAGGTTATTTTCAAGCCAACTGTAAGGTAATGCCCATAGTGCAAAGCATACTCTGACATGTGGGTTGTTTAGTCTAAGGAAGAGAAGGGCCTTTTGCAAATTTTTGGTATTTAAAAGAGATTTATAAAGATGGAGAGAGACTTTTTGCCAGGGCATGTGTGATAGGACAAGGGTAACAGTTTTAAAGTGAAAGAGTAGAGATTTATATTAGATATGAGGAAGACATGCTTTGCTGGGAGGATGGTGAGACACTGGAAAAGGTTGCCCAGAGAAGTTGTGGATGCCCCCCCATCTCTGGCAGTGTTCAAGGACAGCTGGATGTGGCTTGAAGCAACCTGGTCAGTGAAAAGTGTCCCTGCCTAAGGCAGGAGGATTGGATTACATGATCTTTAAAGGTCCCTTCCGACCCTAATAATTCTACAGTGCTATGATTTATGAGTGTTTATAGTACTCAACCACAGAACAACGTGTGCCTCGATTATTCATCATAACTACCCTTCAGGCAGGTTTCTAATACAGCAAAACACTGAAGTACATACATATCAGGAGACATGTTTACCAAACTGGAGGTGCTGTGCCCATATGCTTTTCTGAACTGGGATGCAAAAGCAGTATTTTCATTAACTTTAACAGGAATTCTGTCTACTAAGGGCTTACAGAAAGGGGTCTCGAGGATTTCAGTGCTTAATTGTATTTGAAACTTTCAATAAAATAAAATTACTCACCAAAATTACACTAGGAGTCAAGCTGGAGTGAAAGGCAAGAAATAGGCAGAATATACTACACTTTGGGAGCAATGCAATAATCAGCCTTGAATAGTTGAGTGAGACCTTGAATCGATGAATGAGAACACTAGAAGACATCAAAAAGAGAGAGTATCCATAGCTTTTTCTAGATTTAAGGAACAGTTATGTAGATTTACCTTCCTTGACCTGTCTGTGAGAAGGATTCCCCCCTAGCAGAACTTTGAGGGGGGTGGTGTCAGCCTGTCAGCCCCTCTTGCAGCTGCCAATCGCCTCACCCCTCAGGAAGCACCCTCCTAGCCCTTGCTCACAGTTAATCATACAGGCAAGTTGTCCCAGCTTTTCCCTTGCAGATGGTCTAACTGCTGCATGTTGAGGAGTCACAAAATGCCAGTGTTAAACTGATAACCTGGAAACAAGTTAAGAGGGTTTTAGCTTTTCATGTGTTTTTTCAAAGGCTGAGATAAGCCAGTGGCACACCGAAGAACATCATATAAACAGCTGCTGACAATAGTTTGACAGGTTCTGCAATCAAACCTCAAAGGCCTCCAGCTGAGTCTGTCCCGACTGCAAACCTGCTCCCAATTTTCTCAGAGTGGTTTTAATTAAACTTTTATGTTCAACCAGAAGAAAAAAAATTTATGCAGGCAGACCTCTGTAACCAGTTTAATGAAACTGGAGGTATTGATAAAAACTAGAATATATTAGGCACACATTTGAAACAGAAAAAGTGTTTTTAGAAAAATCCAGTCAAACAAGTTTGAAAAGGCATTGAGAATACATGTGCCCCTTGCAGACGTGTGCAGACAAAAATTAGGTGATTCACTTCCTGAAATGAAACATGCAGTTAAGTGTGTTGCTCAAGTGTGAGAGCTCTGTCACTTACACATCAGCCTCCATTTGGAATTACTGGGAATAATAAGATTATTAGTATTATTTTTAAAATTTTTATTATTTCCGTTATGGTAGCACCAAAGGGCCTCCCTCATGGACCAGATGCTGTCATGCAGGGTGTTGTGCAAGTGCAGAACAGAAAGAGCATAAAGAGCTCCTTGATGCAAACAACACAAAGCAATAAATAGATATTATGCCCCATCCCTGGAAGTGTTCCAGGACAGGTTGGATGGGACTTTGAGCAACCTGGTCTAGTGGAAGGTGTCCCTACCCATTTCAGGGATGGTCTTTGGGGTCCCTTCCAACACAAGTCTTTCTATGATTAACAGAGGAACAGATGCACGGAAATTTATGAGAAGACAGTGGGTCAGTGAGATAGGGAGAAGCCATAATATAACCTTCACAGTGAGATATCACTCTGTTTCAGAGGAGGTGATGAACACCCACTGCTTCCTTGAGCTGGGAGGAACTGGGGACATCCTGTTCATGCCAGCCTGTCTCTGGGTGGCACAATGTGCCTGAGACAGCCAAATCCAGCTCTCCAAATGGTGAGAGGAATCTGGCACCAGCTGAGGGGGTACACCGAAACTGTGGTGCTGCTTCCCAGGATGCTGCATGCTCTCCCCAGGCATGATGCTTAGGCAGACTATTTTAGCTTCACGCAACAAAATAAAAAGATAGAAGTCAGTCGAGACCTTTAATTTTTAGTAGCCAGCATACAGCAACCACTAGGCCATGGCAACCAAGAAGAACATAATAAGGCCAAAGGGGTGTCCCCATTGTAGCACCCTCTCAGCATGGCAATGCTGAGGTGCCCCCTTGCACTCTCAGCAGTGCTGCCTCTGCCCTCCCTGCCCACACAGTCCTGCTGGATGCAGCAAGGGGATCCTCATCTCCCTGACCTCGGAGCACAGGTACGTGCTCTGTGAGTGACAGCTCTCAAGCCTGTTCCCAGCCACTATGAAAACATTCATTTATTATTCGGTTTTAAATTGCAGAAGCTATTCTTGGTGCGATGGTGCTGCCTAGGGCACCAGTTGAGGTCAGAGTTTGCCCTGTTCAAACGTTAAAGGTTTTTTAAAACCTAATTAAAAAATATGCAAAAACTGGGACGGAAAGCAGAGACAGAACTGAGGTGAGTTTTTTAAAAACAGATTTGGGCTAGGAGCGTCAGTTCTCTGGCTCTCACCCTTACTCCATCACCTGGCTCTGGGATGCTCAGGCATTTCTCCTTACAGCCATGACATCTCTTCCAAATGTCAATGTTCCACTGATACACTTGGTATCCGTGTCCCACTTAGACTGCTACGACAAATCCCTCTGAGTTTTTGTTTGTGCCTAGGTCACAGCTCTGGCTACAGCCTTGTATAAATACAGACACACAAGCTTCATATCAGCTAGCTCTAATACTGGCACCATGGAGCACTCTGCATGGGTTAACCTCCTGTGTCTTCACCCAGCTCCGTGGGGAAGGGCTGCAGACAGTGCCCTCCTCACAGCCTCCAAGGCCTTTACAACCCAGGTTATACTTAGCTGGAATACATCCACCGTACCTTGCACTGGGGCTGTGGCAAGGGGCACCATAATAACTAACTTGAACGGACATGATACGTAATATAACCTCACCTCATTTCAAAATCAGAATTAAACCCATGCCACTATTGGCAACATTCTCTAAATCTTCTTTCCCTCAGTAACTGCACACTATCAGGGGAGGGGGTGAGTTGGCTGGCACCACACTAAAGAAAAGCTCCTAGATAATCCTTTATCCAGCTCCCTGCTGGTGTGAAGAGAGAGGGCAACCAGCCTCCACTCACACACCGGAATACTGCGGGCTGCTCTTGAACCTCCCAATGCTCTGCACCCACGCTGCCTCAGCCCCCACATGTGACACCATCACTTTCCCTAAGAGCTGCCAGGCTGGACAGATGAAATGTCTGATCACGTAAACACTGCTGAGGATGTTCTGGCACCAGAAGGAAGGGAACAAGCTGGAGCTGGTCTTCTTTTTCAAAGGAAGAAAAACCACCAAACAAACGAACAAAAAATCCCCACTAACCAAACAAAACAAAACAAAACAAAACAAAACAAAAAAACCACAGAAAAAGCCAAAAACAAGAAAATCTTACAGAAAAACTTACCTCAGATCTTTAGAACATTTCTTCCCCCAAAACCATCTGATGATTTTAGATTAAAAAAAAAAAAGTAATAATGACAAAATACAGCCACAGATGAGGTTTTATATGGCTGCCAGGTATAAACTGATGGCAAAATACGGAGCCCTGGTAGTCTGAAATGCTGCCACATTGTAACAGAACTTTCTTCCACTCTGCTTCACGAAGTGAAGTGAAACTGGCAGAAGAGGCTGGCTGTGGACGGCTTTCTCTGTCTTTGTTGGCCTTGCCTTCAGCTGCAGTTCAAAACACAGCTGACAAGGTGCCCTCTCAGTTTGCTCAAGCTGTGGTGCAGGGATGTATCTTGAAGGAATCCAGTGCAGAATCATGGTGGTGTGAAAGTGAAGGGTGGGCTTTGTTTACATGCCAGATAACATAGAAAGTGAGCAGTGACACTCCTCTTCAACAGGGGAGTCCAGTGAAGCACATCAAGCAGTGCCTGTGCAGTTCCTGGCCACAGCCTGAGCCGTCAGGTGGAAAGATGGAAGAGGGGGACTGCAGCGTGATGTGGGGATGCCTCTCCCCCAGCTCACTTGGACATCAGAAGCATCATAGCCAGGGTAGCACCCAGGTCCCAGCCTGGATGGAGGAGCATTCCTCAAGGCCGGTGAACAGCCAGGTAGCCAGGCAGTATTGAGCTCCTCTGCCAGGGCTGAAACCCCCAGGTTAAAGCTGGAGTTTGGGAATGTCTGCAGGGTGAAGCAAGGCTTAGAGCTCAGGCACAGCTCTGATCATGCTGGCTCTCACCTTGAGTTAATCCCACTGAATGGTGCTGCACAGCATCAGTGGTTGGACCAGCTCAGGTTAGTCCTTGCCCATGGAGGCGGGCCAGGGATCAAACAAAGGAAAATGTTTTCAGAAGTCTTGATATCTACACAATTACTTTTTTTCTGGGCTCTCTGTATAGAGACACCACAGCTGCAACATTCAGGAGAATAGGGCATCCATAATTCCCAGGTCCTTTTAAAATCACTTGCCTGGCTTTTTCTTTTTTTTCAGTTTACCTTTCTGCAACGGAGGAATCGTAGTAGTTTGCAGCCATAAAAAGATGCACAGAGTTTCTGTTCCCTGATGTTTGTGCTTTATGGTTTCCAACAGAAGCTAATTTCCATGTCCAAACACAGTACTTATTTTATTATCTTCTACCAAAGTAGAAGTTCACCATCCTGGACATTCTGAAATTACTGAGTGGGTTTTTTTCTCTCTTAATACAGATCACCCTCTACTCTGAAAGGTTTGAAGAATTTCAGAAAACACTGACCAAAAGCAATGAAGTGTTTGCCACATTCAAACAGGAGATGGAAAAAGTGAGTAGGAGCTCATGCCTGAATTCTGTAATTTATACTTTCCTTTTAGATTTTGATATTTCTCACTGTAATAATTCCACCTGAGATGGGACCATTTCTGCATATTTTGAAGAACAATCTCACCAACATTGAAATAAGATTTAGGACATACCCAGCCACGACTCACAGCCGGTTAGATTTCAGGTCTGCAAGCTGAACAGCAGAAAGGAGAGCAGAAAGCTCTCCATTTTAGCTAAAACTGAAAATGCCTGGAAGAATAAACTCTTTACCTAAAGTCTAATGTGGTGGTTGGGTGCAGATCCCTAAGACATACCAGAGGGGGAGTCTGGAGCCACATTTATCAGACCATGTTCCCAGGAGTGCCTAGAACCTTCTGGGTGACTGACAGTAGTACAGAGAGTTTGACATAGGCTACACATCTTTCTACTGGAGTGTGTAGGCAGAGCTGAAGTCCACCAACCCCTTTCCACCATATGGAAACAGTCCAGCAGACTGTTTCCTTGCAGCTAGGGTTCTTATTTCCTATAACAAATGGGAGTTAAAACCCCATTCACATCCACATGTTTTACCTGCTTTCATAATTAACAGTGTTCTGCTCTGCCCTGCCACCAAGGCTCAAAATCCTCATGCCCTGATTCCGGCAGCCTCTAATGATTTTTCGCAGAGAGTTCTGTCTGCAGAAAACCAAAGGGAAAATTGTGTTATTTAGCTACTGGTGCATTTTGGAGGCAGTGTAGAGGGGTGACTAACCCACGGGGAACTTCCCTGGCCTTGATGGCTCAGAAGAGCCCGTCTTTAACTTCCCAGCAAGCTAACACTGTGGTCTGGTAAAGAGACAAACAGATTCCACCATTTCTTTGCCTTTTGTTTTTTGTGGTAGTTCGTATGCTGGAAGTTGGCTATAATCAACTGGTCCTCCTTTTGGGACTAGAGGCTGTAAGTTATATAGCAGCTACTGAAAATGAAATCCATCCCTTAACATAAACTATTACTTAGCACAGGCGCTACAGCTGCTGGTAGCAGAGTTATGAGTAGGGTCAAAGACTTGAATAAAGGGGCTGCCCTAACTTAATCTGCAGCATGGAATTTCTGTCGTGATTCAGCTTTTCTTCCTGATTCTATAGATGACAAAGAAAATGAAGAAGTTGGAAAAGGATACTGCTACATGGAAATCCAGGTTTGAGAACTGTAACAGAGCATTACTGGACATGATTGAAGAGGTGAGCAGTTTTTCCCATCTCAAGATGCATCTTTTTCCCCACGTAAAGCTTTAACTAGGAGATGAGATAACCTGAAACTGCCAGAAGTCGGCGAAAAATTTCTTCTTGAATGTAAGGCTCTCTTTTTTGAGCTACCTTGATAATTGGATGTCTTTTAAAGAAAAAGACAATTCCAGCTGATGGGCTTTTAGACTGTGCAGGCATTCACTACATCCATGAGAAACTGAATTATGTAACTCTGAATTTTAAGTGCTCTAAAAATGGGTGATGCTTAATGCCCTCCCATAGAAGCAAATTGGCATTAGTTCACTTCATGCTACTTTCTGCATAAGAGCATCCGCCCAGGGAATTAATGTGTGGTAGCTAATGAACTTCAGAATCACTCCTTTCATTAACTTCCTGTGTAGTCAAATTCTAAGAGTCAAAAGCAAGTACTGTGTCTCACCATACTTTTAAATGTGCTGTCCCAGGGGCATTGCAAGGGAAGTTCATAAGCACATTGGAACTCATTCAAAGAAGATAGGAGACTGCCTGAAGTTTCACTCCAAACATATGCTGAACTTGGACCAGATCTTTCTGGTTAGCTTTGTAACTCTGTGCTATTGCTAGTTCTATTTTTATGGATTTCTGTATCTCGTTTCCTCACTGGATGTAGAAAATGTTCCAATTCAGGATGCTCTCACAGAACCCAGAAGCAAGATAAACAAAAAATATAAAGTAGGTTGTTTTCCTCCAAATTCACACCCACACCTACCAAAAGTCCGAGTAGGCTTTTGGATGCTTATCTGTATGGACATCCACTATGGTTTTCCATCTCTCCAGATCATCAGCAGGTATTCCTGCAAATATATTTGAGTGAAATTGATCTGCATATGTATGCAGAATGTTAATACGCTGTAGTTACAGGTATTCCTATTACAGCTTTCCAAAAGACCATAGTTATTGAAGAGCAGTTGGTGAAAGCCAGCCACCTGGCAGCATCCTCTGAGGCATTAGATCTCAAATTATTTCCTAATTGCCAGTTTCACTAATGAATTGCATGCACACAAACTGAGGCTTTGCCTGATGTCTTTGACTACAGAAAGCCATGAGGTCCAAGGAATATGAGTGCTTCGTGCTGAAAATCCAGAGGCTAGAGAACCTTTGCCGTGCTCTGCAGGAAGAGAGGAATGAATTGTACAAAAAAATAAAGCAAGCACAGTTTCCAGAAGAGGTAAATGGAAACAGCATCTTAGAAGAAGAAGAAGAAGAAGATGATACTGATACAACCCCTTCCTCCTCTGAGCAGGCAAGCATTGAGCTGCATGAGAGTGACAAGAGGATGCTGAAGCAGCTGGCTGAAGCTTTCAGGGTGTCCCACACGGCAGAGGAGTCCCTCCCAAGCAACAGCAGCAATCCAGAGACCTGTGACACTCAAACATGTGCCATCCTGGTGCCAGAACCCCCTACTCCTGTCATTCCACATTCAGAGGTTGGGAATTGCTGTGAGCAGCCCAGCACAAGCACATCAACACCCACTGAACACACACCAGCACCCACTGAAAGTATGAGAGTGGCCATTGAGAACGTGTCAAAGCCCACCAAAAGCACACCCCCACTTCCAGACAGGGTTCCAACACCCACAGAAAGCGTGCCAATGCCTCCTGAGAGTGTGCTAGTACCCACTGAGAATATGCCAACACCCACTGAAAGCATGCCAGCAACCCCCGAAAACATGCCAACACCCACACAAAACACACCCACTCCCCCTGGGAATACACCAGTACCCATTCAGTGTCCACCAAAAGCCGCAGAACGTGCGGATGACCCAGCAGATAGGTCTGTCCAAGGTCAGCCTGCAGAGCAAACAGGGGACACAGACATGGAAGCAGTGGATTGAAGACACCATGTGTCCAGGCTTGTCTTGTGCAAACCAGAGCTCTGCTTTGTCCTCTAAATGGATATACTTTTTTTTTTAAAGAAACAAAAATTGGTTCCTAAAACACACCCACGTATCTGTATGCAAATGTAATGCACTTTTCTTTGCTACCACTATCCAGTAATAATGGGTCTGCCAATTTTGCAGTCCTTCATCTGCTTGAGGTATAATATTTTCTTAATGACATGAAAATACAATGAAATCACAGGATCTTTTTTTCCCAGGCATGATGAGTCATCTCATTCAGCAAAATAATTTTAGTGTTGCAGTACCATGTTTCAAAAACCATTGCAATTCTCATGCATATTCTCATATTTAAAGACTCACAATTAATTCTATCTATTTGTTTTGACATTGCATAAAAGATGGCCTACTTGGACACACAGTGATTTTAATAGATGAGGTGAAAGGAATATGTAATTACAAAGTAAAATAGTGAAACTATAAATGTGGTCAGCCATATCCAAGGAGCGGTTCAACAACCACAGCTGAATTTTGGGCAAGGAAATGACCACTCAGCACTGTAGCCTAAACACCCACAAGATTTCAGCCTTACCTTCCATTGGTCTTTTCTGCTCAGTGTTCTAGAACAGGTTTTGTTTTCAACAGAACTATAAGGAAAGGGAAAAGATCTTTTCTAGATTCCCATAAAATAACTGCAAACAAGACCAATTTCCAAATTGATGGCAATTCCCAAGGTAGGGGTCACAACTCTCTGTCTACATCCAACAGAAAACTGCTACGTTGTCATAATACTTGGAATCACAAGCCCAGCAGTGGTGATCATGCCTGTTCCCAGCTCACAGATGAGAAGCTGGTTGCAGATTCCAGTTTCAAGACAAGGAGCAGAAAGCAGAGGGGAAGGTACCAGGATGTGTTCCAGAAGAATAGTCCTCAGATCATGTTTCTGGATCGTGCTGTCCCTCCCAGTTACATGAACCACAGCTTCCTTCTGGCACTGCTGCGTGTGCTAAGGCTCCCAGGAGAAGGATAAAGACACTTGCCTGTCATCCCATTCTGGAAGCAGAGCACAAGTGAATAACCCAGAAGCAAAGAGGAACCAGGAAAGCAGGAATGCCTCTCACAGACACCTCCAGTGGCTGGCTACATTCTCATCCCCTCTCTTGTCTAACCGGCTCTTCCCACCTGCCTGCCAACAACTATTGCTTAATAATGTAGCCACTTTGGCAGGAACTGGTTTATTCTGGTGCCAAGAACAGAGATGAAAAGGAAGGAGGAAAGAGAGGGTACCTACCCAGACAGCTCTACAGTCTCAAGCAAGTAGACTAAGCAGGCTTTTTGAAAGAACGTTTAAAAAGTCCTGTGGGCACATTCCTTCTTTCTCATCTTCCTCTGAATTCCATCCAGGCCTTTCAGAGTCTGAGCTGGATAGCTTAGAATTTGAAAAGGGCAATTAAACAAGATGCTTAGAAGCTGAAATGGGAAATATTACAATCAAAGAGTTTATAGAGAGATCCCAAGAAGACCCTGAAGACAAAGTGACTCATTCAAGCCAAAATTGAAATACAGGTGAATCAAGAGGAAAGATGTCACCTTTGGCAGACCATGGGAAACAGTGGCCACAGAGTCCTTCCTAAAATGGGGTTTGAATCTTTGCTTACTACCAACGTGGTCCGTACCCTGGTTAAATATGTCTGTGCATTGTTTGGTCCAGCCTTTTCCAGAGCTAACCCTTAGAGTATACAGAGCATAAGCTGCAACAGTGTGTTTGGATATGGCCTGTAGCTATTATCGGTACAGTTTTCAAATGTGAATGCCTTATGTTAGATAACAAGACCTACAGGATTTATCTCATGTCTTTAATCATCTGAAAGTAGATAATGTGAGTTGTAGTTATCTTAAGCTCCTTTTATAAGCAGTGGAGAAGAAAAAGCATCTTTTGAGGACAAGTTATCTCATGATAAGACTGACATCCAAGTCAGAAGGAATTACTTTCTCTCTGAAGATGATATTTCTCTTCAGGTTTTAGAGCCAGCCTAAGACAACTAATTTAAATTTAATATGCCTACTGTTAGGTATCTAAATTAGGCAATATGAATGCCATCAAATATTCAGATTCAAAGCCCTAAGTGAATGGCCATCTCTAAAAACCAAGCCAGTTATGTGCCTGTGAAAACCTTAATCTATAACAAATCTTTATCCTAAGATAAAAAGTTATCCCCTGATACCTCCCCTGATACACGTTTTTGTTTCCGTTGACTTAAGTTGGTAGAAATATAGTTTCCACTACAACTTTTGTTTGTTGTTAGGGTGACTTTTAAAATTAATGCAATTTATATACTTGTTGATGTTTGGGGGGTTTTAATTCTTGATCTTGTTTGATTCTGTTGCCATTTCAGTAACTACCTGCATGAAACCAACTTCTTTTTCTTTAAATAGGCCCTTCTTTTTCTTCAAATAGTCTTCAGTTACTGATGTTTTCTCATACATTCAAATATTCAATTCAATAATAATGGCCTTGCAACTTTAGGTTGGTTCCATTTTGCGTAATCATTATGGTCACATCTTTAATTATGTAATTGATGTCTCATACCTTCCAGCTTCAGCGAGCAGGGAGACAAGGATCCTGCAGATAAAAACTTCCTACATAGTTATGATTTATTCTTACAGCATCATTCCTCATGAATAAATACACAGCCTTCTGGGAAAATTACTCCCACTCTATTCCACCTTCCTCATTTTTGCCCTTGTAATTCCAACACTGCACTCACATACTTGCAATTCCTATTACTATGAGTTTCTCTCACATACCTGTTGCTTCTCTTCTTTAATACCATGTACTGACAGCATTTTATCCCAGCAGTTTCCTGCTCATTTTCAGTGCACACATACAACACTGAAAGCACAGGAGAGTGACCTTTATAGCTTTTAGTTTCAGTATTTGGCTTCATGTGTTTACAAGAGATGGGAATTGTAGGGAAAATTCTGGCTGATCCCAGGCTGCATAGAGCATTTAGAGTCAAACTGTGGGGATGGTTTATGTGTAATCTCATGGCCTGTAGAGCTATGGAAGGCTGGAGTACCCTCATAGAGGAGGAAAATCTGTAAAATTCAACTAAGCACCTGTTTATCTTTGCTCTGGTTTGAGACAAATTAGGAGGAAATGTCCTCCAATAGAAGGCAGGTTTCAGCAGTCCCTCCCCCACCAGGTTCGGAAAGAAATTCCTTGGAGGAAAGTGAAAAAAATTTATTTATTTAACCACCAGGGTGCACGCAGGCACAAAAAGAAAAGAGCAATGAATAAAGAATGAATAATGTTAAATAACAAAACCTCTTGCTGTGGAGAAAAACCTGGTAGATTCAGAGTCCTTTTTAAGTGTGGCTCTGCTCTCTCCAGAGCTGGGGTGCAGCGTGGGCCCCTCCGGGCCACGGCATGGGGCCTCCCCGTGATGTTCTGGTGTTGCTGAACAGTTCCAGAAGGAAAAGAGGCCACCGTCCCAGGAAATCTCCTTGGCTCAGCTAATGAACAAGAAGCTAGCTAAAAAGCAAGAGAATGCAACTCTCTTCCCTGCGGCAGAGAGTCGAAAGTTGGGGATAAGAGCATGCAAGTTATCTGTGGTTTTGAACACAGGCCGCTGAAAGAATCCCACCGGCTCCCCCGCCTCTCCCAGACCTAGCTTTAAAGGCACAGAATTCATTTCTGGCATAGGGCAGACAATAGGGAATACAGTATCATACAGTCACCCCAGGACAATCATCCACTGCATCGGACTGAAAGATTAAATCACCATCACCATGACAGGTTTCTGTGTGCTAACCGTCAATTCTCTCATTCTTCTTCAACATTAATTCCTAGTCTCCCCTGCTCTTTTCTTCCACTGGTACCCAATATAAAACGGGCTCTGCACAGTACCAGTGTCCTTGTGAGAAGCCCTTGGGATGGCAGTCTGCAGCTCTGTTGCACTTCCCTCAGGTGCCTCTGCACTCAAGGCACAGAAACCCACAACACTTTTGTGGTCATTTGGAGGCAGCAAGCGGCAGTGAGACGTGTCTCCCCGGTGTTCATCATCATCATTATTCTACTAATCTGGCAGTCTCATCAGTCCTGGTGTGTTCTGTGGTTGCCTCCTTCAGTCTTGCTTTTGTTTCACACAGTTATTCCTTTACCATCAGGTACAGATTTGGGGGTGAGGAGAGGTAGTGATGGTAGCTGTTTCTTCCTTACTAAACCCATCCATTGCTGCACTGCTTCCAAACAAGCAACAGTCTTTATTTGCAAAAGTTGCAAGGAAAGCACAAAAATATTTTCCCTTTATGCATGTCTGACCTTTTGTCACCTCAAAAATTTAACAGCTCTTCTGCTGAATGTGTAAAATACATTTTTCAATAATTAAAGAGTTTTTCCAAATGTGAGGGAATTTTCATGATGACTACTAAAATCACATTCATGATGTTAACATGACGCTCTCACATAATTTCTGGTCCCTGCAGCAGACCACAGCACCAAAAAATCTTGTTGATGAGAGATTAGTAAGAAACAGATTATCTCTTTCAGCTTAACTTTCCCCACAAAAGCGATCAGAAGTAGACACGGGCATGGAACATACAGTCCAGATGACAGAACTGCAGCAATAGTGCAAGTGTCCACACTCCTTCTAATATTTGGAGACGGTCTGAAAGAAAGGGCATACGAAGAGCCAAAAGAGATAATGGTTCAGAAATAAGACAAGAACAGTGTATTTTACAATATCTACATCACATGTATGTGAACAAGGGTATAGAGGGAACGCTCTTTGCTCCTACTCACAGGAGCCAAATGCTGTAAGCATGCCCAGACAGAGCAACTGAACTCCTGCATCCAGACTAAGCCAGTCCTGAATCTATCCAGAGGATGCTACAAAGGGATGCATGTACGGCCACTCGTTGCCTTATGAGGATGTGCTCTGTCCCATAAGTATGTCCCATTAAGGAGGGAACAACCCCGTTATTCTCCCTCCCTGTCACAACTACTTGCAGCCCTGTCTGGAAGACTGGAAAAAGCTTTACATTTCACTGTATTTGGATACTAACTGTTGGGGGTTTTTTCTTTATGCATCTCTTATTCGAGATTATTTTCTCTGTTTATCCCATTTAAAATATTTTTATGCTATTAAAAAAAAGGTAAAGGCTTAAGTGCAAGCCTGTCTCTGACAAAGTTTGTTAGCATCAGCTATGAGGTACAGATAAAATATTTGTAATCCAGACTGAGAGAAAAGCAGCCTTAGAAAAATATTCTATGTTTAGCACCAAAAAAAGCATTCTAAGTTGTACTAAAATGTAGCACCTTGTGGCCATGAAGCAAAGAAGAGATGAAGAAAATATCTCATGTTCACAGATTAAGAAAACAAGTTCCATATTAGTAGAATTTTTTTTTCCTGGTGAAAATAATATAGAAAAAAAGAGGATAAAAAAGGATGTTGAGGAAGCCCTCTTATTTGCATGAATTATTTTATACACTGATTATCAAAATACACCACAGAATGTGCTTTCAGAGTATTCCAGAATGCTTTTCAAGCTGTAAGTGTTAAGGAATGACTTACAACCTTACTTTGGGCTGAGGGCCACCTGCTTTGGTTTGCAATACGACAGTAATACACTGCAGAAATACAAAGAGCATTCCACTAGGAATAAACCTTAAGAGGAGAGTCCAGACAGAATCTTATAAGAATGAAACCTTTCAATGATGAGTTTATTCCCTAATTGCTTATTTTTTCATACCTTCCCCTGACAATTCTGGCACTACCATCAGCAGAAGATAAAGGTCCAGCTATCTGCAGGTGTACATAAGAGGAGCTGCTCCGGAGCCAGCTGAGGTCCACACATTGACTCCAATGAGAATCCCATCTAAGGGGCTGAATTACTGGGCCATTCGCCAGTCCTCTATTCCTGTGAAATGAACATTTTACCCAGACAATACTCCTGGCATAACTTTGCCCTGACAGAGACAGAATGGATTTCCTCAATTAGAATTTAGCCAACGCTTGCATTAATGAAGCTACACTTAGAAAAAGTGTCAGAAAAGCAATTTTTATTGCTCACAAGGGGTCACAGCCTCCACTTTGCAGCTCATCCAAACACCAAGTGCTGCCCTGCTCCAGATCACATTCTCTCCTCAGAAAGGATGAAAGGCAGAGCACCATCTTGCCTATAAAGACAGGCTGAGAGTGTGGGGATTGTTCAGCCTGAAGAAAAGGCAGCTGCCAGAAGACCTTGTAGCAGCCTTCCAGTACCTAAAGGTGGCTTGTAAAATAAAAATGGAGAGAGACTTTTTACAAGGACAGGTAGTGATAGTAAAAAGGGCAACAGTTGTGAACTGAGAGTAGGTTTAGACTAGATAGGAAAAAGAAATTCTTTACCATGAGGGTGGTGAGGTACTGGAACAGGTTGCCCAGAGAAGCTGTGGATGAAGGCCAGACTGGATGGGGCTTTGAGCAACCTGGTCTAATGGAAAGTGTCCCTGTCCATAGCAGGGAGGTTGGAACTATATGATTTTTAAGGTTCCTTCCAACACACAGCATTGTATGATTCTCTGATTTCTTCAACCAGTTCACTGACTTCCTGCAGCTCTTCATTCTTATTCACACTTCTCCCACCTAATGCCTGGTCTAAACCTGTTCTGCATCCTGCAGCTTGCTGGATAGACCTTATTAAAATTAGAACAAATTATTATTAGATTCAGGTTTCATTTCATACATGATCTAGGTCAGAGCTGACAATACTGTTTGAGCTACTCCAACAGCTCTGTCTCTACACCAGGGGACGTCCTGCTCCTTTCACAAGCTTATGGCTCTATGGACCCTCCTCTGTGCTGGCTCTGGCCCTTGTCAGGCTCTCTAATGAACTGATCTAACTCAATAGCCCAACAGAAAATTAATCCAGCTAAGGAAAAAAGGATTATTTTGTTAGAGGGCTGACAGATAAAGTGGGAATAGTCCTTCTGGCAGCAGCAAGCTACTAGGTCAGCTCAGGGGCACCGAAGTCATTCTCACTTGCTACCTAAACACAGCACTGCCTAAAGTGTGACTCTCCTGCTGCCACAGACAGCAAAAGAATACAGGACTAGGTGAACTACTGTTGTGAGCAGCAGGATATTTGTTATTTCTTAGAGTCTAACTACCACCAAAGGGCTTCTCCCATTTCTGCTGGATGTCACAGTCTTCTCCCCTATTTGGGTGTTGGTACCTCTTGACCCAGCTCTGGGCTGGTTTGAGGTTTAACCTGGTGGAAAATTGATCTTGCAAAACAAAAAAAACTCAAGAGTTTTTTGCTGCTGTGGGTCTCAAAACTGCCCTACTATGGGGTTGTGGTGCTACTGCTTCACCCAGTGCAGAAGCTGAGGGAAGCAGAGGGCTTTTGAGCATCCATATGTCCCTGCACATCAGCAACACTCAGGCCATGAAAAGCTCCTCTGGCAGATGACTCTTATTACACAGCACTTCCAGTTTCCAAAGCTGGGCAGTTTTCTAGGCCAAAAAAAAGCTACCTCAAATAGCAGGCTGTGGCAGCACCTGACTTTGCATCTCAGAGATAAAAGATGCACTATATAACGCTGTGAACCCCTTAAAGAAAGGGTTATGTTTCAGACACCAGGGGACTGCAGAGATCTCTGAGGCCCAATCCCCATGTGCCAGTTCAGCGAGATGTGCAGGGGACATAGAGCTAGGAACCCTTCCAAAATAACAGGGCTACGAGAGCTGGCTTGTGTGACCTGGGCACAGGGACCGCAACAGATCTTACTCAGACAGGGAGTCTTTCAAGGTCTCTCCTAGCTTTATCATTCCACAATTTTTCAGATGTCAGTAATATTAAAGTTGGGCACTGTGATGCCCAGACCCTGGTTCCTTGGGGAGCATTATTAAAAACAACAATAACAAAAAAAGCCAGCAACAGCTTTTTTAAAATCAGCATTTGCTGAGATTCATTTGGTTTCTGGAATTTCTGTTTTCTCAGTTTAGGTGGCCCAGGTGCCCTAAGGCTGACACAGGAAAGCTTCATACTGCACACTGCCAGCTAGTTCAGGTTCTGAAAAACAAAGTTGCAAGCTGAACACAGCTCCAGTGTCACAGCCAATCCTACACAGAAAAAAAACCTAAGTCCCAAGACGAGAGTGAAGTGGTGCTAGTCATCGTGCTATCTCTTCCCATGTGTTTCCACCAATTTCCAGAGAAACAAAAATAAAATGCCAGCTCTGGCAGAAACATGAGTTACAGCTTGTTCCTCCATGCCCCCATTCAAGGCATCACGCCCACTCAGATGCTGCATCCACTGCCCTCACCAGCATGCTGTTGCATGGCTGCATTTGAACTGGGTCACTCAAACAATTCAGGTTAAAAATACACCACCACAATCACCAAGAAGAGCTAATTTTAACTCAGATCATTTCTGTGATCCCGTTGGGTTTTTGTTCTGACAGTATCTCTGGAAACATGACCTCAATTTTGGTCACCATAACTGCTAATTGAACTCCACCCATCCTTTGCTCATAAAGGAATCCACATATTTGGATGTTAACTCTGGAGTATAATGCTGTTCTCAGAGTTAATGGTAGCCTTTCCACTGACTATTTTAACAGACATCTCCTGGACCAAATACAGAATTTGGAAAGTTGTATTTTAAATCTCAGTCTGACCCCAAACACAAAATGACGGGGAAGACACAATATCCAGCACACAATGATAATGACCAGCTGCAGCCTTTGGAACTGCACACAGTGAAAGCTCTCACACTTCATACAGACACCATAGGATCTGATAGAGGAGAACAGGTCAAGTGCCAGCAGCAGGGTGATCACTCAGACTTCAAGGATCACAGCTCTGCTCCCAGTCACTGTGGTAGAGGCTAATTGGCAAAATGACTCAGCAATATGCATGTACTAAGTTTCTTTTTCTCTCTCTTTTTCTTTTTCTTTCTCTTTCTTTCTTTTTTCTTTTCTTTTTTCTTTTCTTCTCTCTCTTCTTTTCTCTTTTCTCTTTTTTTATTACAAAATGTTATTAAATCAATGTTTTTAAACCACAGCATCCCAGAACACAACACTCTGCTTCTGTTACACTGGAGGCCGAATGAAATGTCAAAAAAATTAGGCATTTTTTTCACAGAAGGAAGAAAAACCGTAAAGTCCATGTCATTTTTACTAGAAGCAGCCTCTATTTGTGGGTTGGTAATGCAGTGTTACCTCCTGAAATCCAGGGTCACATTTGAATTACATCAGCTGGAGACAGTTTTGATTTTAAGTTTGTACTTCTATCCCATCGCTAGACTGCCAGACCATGGCACAAATCCACAGCTTTAACTGGTGCTATTCTGCACAGCTAGAGAGTCTCTTCAGAAAAGTCTTGATGACAGAAATAGTGGCTTGACACAGGGTAAGAAAGAGATGGACCTGCCACCATNCTAACCATGTTTGGCTTTTTATTCCAAGCCCAGGAAAAAGCATCAAGAGACGTCTTAGCAGCAGATCTCTGCGCCTGCCTTGGTCAACCCATTTCTCTCACTTGTCATTTTCTGCATCATTAAATACACCCATAACACTTTAGATGAAAATAACTGCAGTTCACAAGTATGGTACACAACAGCATGGTACATTCAACTGGTTCCTCAGAAAGGTGTCATGGTTTAACCCCAGCTGGCAATTAAAAACCATGTAACCACACCTTCACTACCCTCACCCCCACAGTGGGATGGAGAGGAAAATCAGAAAAGGTAAAACCCATGGACTGAGATAAGAACAGTTCAACAACAGAAATAGATTAAAATACAATAATAATAATAATAGTGATGAAACAGGAAATAACAAAGAGTGAGAGAGGAAAAAACCCCAAGAAAGATGAATGATGCACAATTCAGTTGCTCACCCTCCACTGACTGATGCCCAGCCTGTTCCTGAGCAGCAATCAGCAGCTCCTGGCCAACTCCCCACAGTTCATACACTGCGCATTTCACTCTGTGGTGTGAAATATCCCTTTGGGCAGTTCATGTCAGCTGTCCTGGCCATGTTACCTCCCGACTTCTTGTGCACCTCCTCGCTGACAGAGCATGGAAAACTGAGAATTCCTTGACTTACAATAAAAACTACAGAGCAAGAACTAATGCATCAGTGTATTATCAACATTATTTTCATACTGAATCCAAAACACAGCACTGTACCAGCTACTAGGAAGAAAATTAACCCTATTCCAAGCAAAGCTAGAACAAAAGTAGATTGAACCTCTCCTTCTGTAGAAGATCACAGTGACCTTGTGTGTGTTTGGAACAGCGGCTGACATTAACCCACCCAGGACTTCCACATCTTTAGTTTATTATGTTTGCGGTTACCTATTTCTATGTCTCTGTTATACACATAACAATAAAGATTCTTAACGAAACACAGCTTAAGCCACAGTTACCGGTGAATTGACATATACCATACTGACATCTTAATTATGTACTAATGTAACATATCAAATGATGTAGGGTGTTCCGTTGGAGACCTGCAGAGCTGTAGTAAGATATTTTAGTGGTGTAAGCTTTGCAGCACCACAGCTGCAGGGACACTGCTGCTCTGCTTGGCGCCCTTCTACCCCGGAGAGGATCCGAGTTTCTTGCTGCACCCTGGAGAATCCCACAGGCACCAGTGGATAGCATGGGGAGACATAGAATGCAGAAACCAAGTAGTGCACCTGGAACTCCTGCAAATTATGCACTATGATCTCTGTTCTTGGGACCCCATGTCTCACACAAATGAGTGATCTTTCTGCCTCTTATTGCTGGTTGTAAAATGTGGGTAGTGAATGTGGTTGTGAATTATTTTGAGTGCAAGTAACATTTACTGCTCAGCAAGACCAGTTGCTTTCATCTAATTTAAGATGCTGTTAAAAATTATAATCATGTAATATCTTATATTGGTAGGGAACTCTAGAGATCACCTCCCCTTCCTCAGGGAAGCAGGACCAATTTTGAAGCTACATCAAGTTGTTCAGGTCCTGTCAGTTTTGAGTATTTCCAAGGATAGAAACTGAGTGTCTCTGGATACTTGTTTCCATATTTGATTTTTCTTCAAAGAAGGATTTTTTTCCTTCTGTCTAATCTTCCTTGGTGTAGCCCATGTCCTTGGCCTCTCTCCTTGCACATCACTGTCTTCTCTATAGCCTCCCATCATTAGTTTAACATTCCCTCTGAGCCTTCTCCAGGCTGGACAAAACCAGCTCTTGAGATGACATGAGACATTCTCATTTCATAACAAGAGAACCCATGTACATACATGTTTAACTGTAGCAGTGCATTCCCTGCCTTTCCACACTGCTGCTATCCAAGTAAAGCAGCCACCACTCCCCCTTCATCCACGAGTCTTCCCAGTACCTCACCATGAACTCCATCACAGCAGAAACTCTCCCCAATTTTTCCAGCATAGCAGCTCATGTGATCATTTTCTAACCCAACCTGGTGAGAATGCCTCAGGCAGCTTTAGATTTAGTAATGAAAATGCTTGAGCAAACCAAATCACTTTGACCTGGCTTTGCTCAGGGGACGACTTTGTAGGCAATTCTGTCAGATGAGCAGGGAAGAATCTGTTGGCCAACAGGTGGGTTCACCCAGGTCCATTGGGAATGCAAAATCCTCATCCCGCTGGAACTGCAGCTCCCACGGGATGTGTGGCACAGCACCAGCTACTTGAGCACCAATTCCCATAGGCACAGATTCCTGTGTTTGATAGAGTTTTTCTCCTGAGGTTTTGTCAAAACTCTGAGTCCTCAGCAGAGCAGTAATTGTTAACAATAACATTTACACAGGTGTATGAACTTTCCACATGTACTGTTCCTGCTTGCCAAGCAAAATGTTACAAGGATTATGAAGAAGAGAAATACAGCAGCACAAGAACTTGGTTAAAGCACACCCATGTGTGCTATGTTCAAACAGAGAAAGCAGAACAAGCAAAAGTCTCTTCTAATCCTTAAAGGTTAAGAAGCTTAAGTCAGTCTTGTAAAGACATTTTGTCTTGTCATAGCAGCCTGTTACTGACAAGCCACCCTAGACTAGAGTAGAATAGCACAGAATAGAACAGTTCAGTTGGAAGGGACCTACAAGGATCATCTAGTCCAACTGCATGATCACTTCAGGGATGACCAAAAACTGAAGCATTTTGTTAATGGACCTGTCCGAATGCCTTTTAGACACTGACAGTCTTTGGGCCATCAACCACCTCTCTAGAAGTCTGTTTCAGAGTTTGACCACACTCCTGATAAAAAAATGCTTTCTAATGCCCAGTCTGAACCTCCTCTGTTGCATCTTTGAACCATTCCCATGCATCCTATCACTGGATTCCAGTGAGAAGAGATCAGCACCTCTCTCTCCATGTCCCCTCCTCAGGAAGCTATAGAGAGCAAGGTCAAAATTCAGCCTCTTTTTCCCCAAACTAGACAAGCCCAAAGTCCTCCTCCACTCCTCACAGGACATGCCTTCCAGCCCTTCCACCAGCTTTGTTGCGCTCTTCTGGATGCATTCGAGGATCTTCACATCCTCCTTAAATTGTGGGCCCCAGAACTGCTCACAGTGCTCAAGATGAGGCTGCACCAATATCGAATACAGCAAGATAATCACTTCTTTTGACCAGCTGGTGATGCCGTGCCTGGTGCACCCCAGGATGCAGTTTGCCCTCCTGGCTGTCTGGGCACACACTGCTGACTCACACTGAGCTGCTGCCTCCCAACACCCCCAGATCCCTCTCGCCATGGCTGCTCTCCAGACTCTCCTCTCCCAGTTTATACTTGCACCTATAAACTTGCACAAGTTTATACTTGCACTTACTCCATCCCAGGTGCAGAATCCGGCATTTGGATTTGTTGAATTTCATCCCATGAATCATTGCCCAGTGCGTCAATCTACCTAGATCCCTCTGCAAGGCCTCTCCTCCCTTCAGAGAGCCATGAGCACCTCCCAGTTGAGTACTATCAGCAAACCTGCCAACAGGGCATTCAACTGCTGCATCCAGATCATTTCAAGTACATTAAACAGAAACATACCCTACACGGCATCTCCCAGAGGTTCTCCAACCACCTAAGTCTGAACAAGGTAAGTGTGTGATAACCCTTTTGAAGTCTGTTGGATATGTATTTTTATTTTGTAAACTTCTGCTGAAACAGCTAACAGTCACGGCTGATGAACTACGTAACTGCAAGGACTTGTGAGGCATCAGCTTGGTCCCAAAAGACAGGTGCAAGGTTACGACAATATGATGAAGCTCTCACATCGTCTGTGCCCGAGCACTACTGACTCCAGGACCCAAAAGCCTGTCTGAAATATCCTCCCCTGTGCCGCTGCAGTGTGCACCTACAGCAGTCAGAGGGAGCAGTGGCACTGCAGAGCAAAGACAGACTTATCTTGGGGTCCTCACTGCCACACTACAGGTTTCCAAAAGTGCAATACTGACGTTTTTGGGTCCTGTACCTTTTCAAATTGACACAGTTAAACCACTGTAAGTTCCCACACGCATGTTTATCATGCCTTGGCCTCCATCAAAAGAATGAGAAGAAAATGAGGGTTCACAGTTACACAGTATTTTTTCTGAAGATTATATACACCTAGTTTAAAACTTCGCCTGCTGTCTTCGGCTTATCTCACAAAACTAGGTTTCCACTAATCAGCAGCTGAGCACCGAGAGAAGAGAGGGTTCAGTAGTAATCTGACCTGGAAAGTCCAGCTGCTTTAGGTGTAGGTGTGTGTTTGTGCCGAGGTGGCAGCTGAGTGGTCAAGGGACAACAGGGCACCCTTCCTCTCAATCCAGGAGCAGAGCAGGGCTGGGCCCTCCAGCGCTCCTCTCCTGCCAGCACATTTTCATCAGAGGCCAGACATGAAGCACATCAAAATCGACACAAATAAAGAAACTCCAGCAAGGCCATGATGACCCTGCAGAGGAGAGTGCCAGCATGCAGACACCATCCTCAGCAAAAGTTGACTGCAACATACGAACTCTGCTCCCACAGTGTCCTTGCATTGGGCTGTGACCACTGCTATGGGTGGTAACTCCCACCAGCTCTAGCGACCTTAATGACAAGACAGAGACCAGAGGAAGCCCTTTGTATTTGACAGTGGTTTCTCACCAGCTAAATTTTATATTGCAAATAAACTAAATGAATCATCAAACAGCTTGAGTGAAACTGAGTCTTCACCAAAGTGCTAATTCCACCTCTCCCCCAGTCTGTTGAGTCAGAACGTTTCTCCCTCCAGCCCTGTTCTGCTGTACACGTTCCAGAGAGGAACTGCAATGTTAATTCTCCCATCACCTCTATCATGCCTTCACCCAAATGTCCTCACCTTACCATATGAGTCAGATTTCTGATTCTTTTCTTCCTGTGAAAGGGATTTAGCAGATAAACGCTCATTAATATTATAATTCATATTAAGAATTCCTTGCTAATGAGAGATCTGCCAAACACATGACTAGACTAATTTGTACAGTGCTTGTTCTCAGCAATACCTGTACTCTGAAGTTCCGATGTCCATCAATTATCCAAAGCCCTAGCACAAATCTTCTGGTATAAACAGGCACAACTCCATTTCCACAGACTTCAGGAGACAGAGGACAATTACACTGTCAAAATCCTGTCTTGGCTTCCTTAGCTTGCTGCAAGCTACTCATTTCTCATTTTTTCCAGCCACAAACAAGCAGCTGCTGAAACCTACTTCTATCAGGATCTTCCCACAGAGCAGAAAGATGGGTGGGCAATCCTGCTCCACCTGCTGCGGAGCTGGGCCCCCACCTCTCCATGAGCACTAAGCAGTCACACACACCACGGCAGTGACAGTGGGCTCTCACCACTCTTCCAGTGCATGACTAACAAAGCAAGGACCCTCTCCAGACATCTTCGTGGTACAGGGAACTTGAGCAGGCTCGTGATCCTTTAGGTTCCCTGCATAACAGGTCTCACATCATTGGCACGCAGCAACAGGGTGCGTGCAACTAAGTGCTGCTCCTTCTTGCCTTGCTTTTCATGACAGCCTTTTAGATAAATAGTTTTCAGAAGGTCACAAGCGTATCAGAGATGATGGGGCCAGAAGGCAGAAGCAAAACAATTCAGCTCAGTCATATCCACGCTGGCCTTCTCCAGGGCTTCCAACTCTCCACACTGCATCTTGTATCTGCAAGCACCACGGTGCACAGAATCAGGGCAGTGGGTCTGAAAGGAGCCAAGTCCATGATCCCCCCTGCACTGTGAGCACCCCTTCAGCTCCAGCATGAGTGGGACAGCAGAGGTAAAGGAGTGTGTTGGGGAGGATGATAGTTACAGTCTCACAGATATGCAAGTCTGGCAGGGGGATTTCTGAATGTGGAAACTGAAAATGAAATAGAGATGAAAGCAAGCTTTGATATGGAGTTTTGCTGAACCAGGGGTCCTGAGTAAACTGAGAGAGCAAAGGTTGGGAATAGGTTGGAAGGAGATTTTGTGACCAGGACAAAGGATCTATTTGACCACAAACAGAAAGCGTGTTATCTCCCAAGTAAATGGATTTCAAGAAGAACATAAATAAATAAAGAGCATGTTTTTACCAAATAGAAAAATACCACAAGCTAACAAGATGTAATATAGCAAACAGAACAAAGGTCTAGGGATTCACCACCTCAAGAAAACTGAAAATTAACTCCAAGCTCAATTTGTAACCTTCCTTTATGAATAGATAATAATGACTATTGTACGGTAATAGTAATAGTTATAAGCAAATGTAGAGGTATTGTGTGTAGTGCTGATTTGATTATCATGTATTAAGATACTCAGCAGAAAGAAAAGTATAGAATGTCTTGTAATCCAAACAGAATTTGACTTCAGGCCTCGGGCTGTGGCTGGCAGCTGGAGGCTCACTCTCTGTAACCCACGACCCAATAAACAGCATTTTAGAGAGCAGCCTGGAGTCCAACATCCTTTATCGGTGAACCGACCTCTCTCACAAGAGTGGAACAGGGACTCTTCCAGCCAGAGGCAGAAGTTAAACTCAACAAGGCACAAGAAATGCCAGTTTTTAAGTAAGGACTTCTTAAAACTTCTGACTGGAAACAGCCCTTACTCTGCACTTTTTATTCCAACCAACCTGGCTGCGGCACTGCCTGAAGCAGTGGATTACACTTTATGTGTTACTGTGCTCCCAAACATTCAGTTTCCATGTTCCACCCAGCCCTATGCTGAGCTCTGCAGCCTGATCTCCTTTTGCCATCAACCTGGCAGCCAGTCTAGAAGTGACTGCACCAAATGGAGAGGTTGTCCAATGGCAAGGAAAGACTTCCACACAGTTCACTATATTCTGGCAGAAAACAATTTAAAAGCAGGATAAATTCAATCATTATTTGTGCAACTGGAATATCCTGATTACAGCGCTTGTAACCATAGCAATCACTTAAACAAAGCTTTAAAGACAATATTCCCTTGTTATTAAAATATTAATTTTAGATTCTGATTCAGTTTCTCAATCTTTCTCGTTTCTGATCTCAGAGGTGCTGCCTCCAGGTCTTATAAAATACATGGAAGAGGAAGAACTCAGCTCAGAGCCACCAAGTATCCTCAAATAGTACTTGTGTCTTGTGCCAGTAGAATGATGCTTCCTAAATATACAAATATGAAAGGATTAGGTTGTCACATGGGGATTGGGAGGTTTGCCAACATTTTACAAATAATCAGTTAGCAGGGATGTTTCTCAGAACAAGTCTTAGGCAATTAAACTGAGCCTACATTCATCATATTTCAAACACAAGGTATTACTTCAGTTGAAGCCAGGCTTATTGAAAAGTTCAGGCACCGAAAAAAAAAAAAAGAAAATTAGGGGAAAAAAACGCTAGAGTATTTGGCAATTGGCAATATATATTATTATTTGAGGCCCCTTGGTATTATGGCCGGATTATCTTCCATCTTCACAGACTCCATTCCAGTTATGACTCTTGTATCAGTAAGAGTCATGCAGCATCACACAAAGGCAGCATTGATTTGTTACTCTGTAACTCTATCTGGATAACCAGGGAGAATTTTATTTTGAAAAGATCGAGCTGGAGCTTTTTTTTTTTTTCAGCTGCCTATTAAATGAGTATGTAGCCAGGAAAATGGGACACAGAAACCGTAAGACGGATGTGATCTGCACACGTGTTTTTCTCACAAGAAAACAAGTACAGTGCCTGTTTAACGAAAGGAGTAGCTTCAGGGTTACATTATATAATGGAGCTGAATGCAAACTTGAATATACAGCACTTCAGGGAGGTACATTAAGAAAGGTACAAAAAAGAAAGTACTTTCTTCATGGGAGGAAGGAGAAAATTTCTTCTTGAAACACGGAAAGTCCCTCCTGGATGCCACCACATTTGGTTTGGCTCTGCAAACTAGCCCATGTGAGCTTCAGATCAGGTGGTCTCTGGATTAAGGAGCTATACCAGCTGCTTTAGCTTCTCTCTACATCCCACTGATGTTCGTTGGACATCGCTGAATGAAAAGCAAATGTGCAGGAGGCTCAGTGACTAACAGATGTATTTAAAGCCAAAAAATATTCATGTAGCAAGTCAATGACAAAATACTGCTGCTGCAGCTGTTTTGGAAGGCAGGTTTTGTTTTATATGGCCAGGTTCAGAATGAACAGAAATTGTTTCACAGAATACTGTCAGAATAGAAATCAAATACAAATTTATCTCTGTGAAACCTGGACATGTATTTTTAGGTGCACACACCCACACACATATGCAGCCTGAATAGTTCATTCCCCTCCTCTGACATAATCAGGGATGCCTTTAAGACGAAAATGAGCCCAGGCATGCTCCTAACCCAATCTGCCTGTGCCACCCCTATTTTAACTACACACTGTATCATGTAATGGCTTGAAAAGCTTTTTATTTCCCTTTTTCCTTTCTCCACCTTCTCACAATGCTATTCAGTTTCTTGCAACACAGCAACACAGCAGATGAAACCTGAAATTCTGCCGTTTAGTGCTCAGTACCAAAGACTGCAGTAATTAGGCTAGGGGAACAGACTCCCTAAAATACTAGTTCTCGTTTAGTTTTCCCTTGGCTTAAGGCTTAAACATCAGCTTAAGGCTTAAACCATGACCCAAGATCCTTTCAGTAAAATATCGACATGGAATCACTGCAGTTACTTGCAATTAGCTGATGGCAGCTAATTTACATTCCCATGTCATGAAGAGGTACTCGTATTTTAAGTAGCAGTTATCCAGAAGGCTTTTCACAATTAACATGCAGGTTATCAGTTTCAAGGTTATTCAAACCAGCCGCAGTATCTGCTTCCAAAACTAAACCTGCACAGCTACAGTGGGCTCTTTAGATAATCTAGTGTTTCCAAATCTCCAAATCCCACCTCATGTCTCCTGAGCTGCGGCACTCCTTCCCTCCCAGCACTATTTGCTTTACCTTTTTTATGTCCAGATGGCCTTGAGCACTTCCATCCTTCCTGAACTTCTCTGTGGTAACACGTAAAAGCTGAAAAATCATGCTGTAGGCATACGGAGCAAGGCTTGCTAAAATGGACGATTTCATGATTAGTTAGATGGCAGAAAAGACTTAGACAGGAAGCAAAGATTTGCAGACGGGTTTCAGAGATGAAGTGTTCTGTCAGAGCGGGAAACCCTTTTGCCCTACTGCTACCCTGTAGTGTTCTCCCCTCCAGAAGCTCTTCTGACATTTCAGTCACCAGAGGGCACATTTCCATTAACAGACTGCACCAGAAGTGAAGGATTCAGCGCTCCGTCCTCCATGCAGCCCCACAGGCAGCGGCTGGCACAGCAGACAGGCATTCCTGAAACTGCTCCTGCAGGACACACTGCGCTACATACAGAAGGAGCATTTCTGACGTCAACAAAGTGAACGGGACTTCAGTTTGGCAAAGTGACACATCACACGCACCCCACCACTACCCCTGTAGTACAACAATCTTCAAAATGACAACAACAAAGCTTCGCTATAACTGACACCAAAAACCTGGTTTTACTCTGCCCTTTAAACTTAAGGCAACTGCAGTAATTCTATAAAGTGCAGGTGTAAGAAGCTGCTCCAGAGAACGGGGAAAGAAGAACCCACACCATTAGTTGTCTGGTATTTATTACTTTTTAATACAGAGAACTCACAACAAAATATTCTCTAACAACACACGTTAATGATATCATAACCAATTATTTTAATTTCATCAACATTCATTTGCTATGTACATATTCTTCCATCTGCAAAAGTGCAATCCAAGAATGTCTCAACAAGAAACCTTTACGGACAAGTATATTTTTGACGGGTTTTCTCACCAGTGGCCTTACAACATCTTTGTCCTTGGTTACTTGGTAGAGCAAAATGAGGAATACATGAGAGGGGGAAAAAAAAGGAAAGAAGAAAGAAATTGGGCTAGATGCCTCCCTTGTAGGAATATTCCTTATTTTTCCAATTAAACTCATTATGAATACACTGCTCATTACTGGAGATGTTAATGTAAATAGACTATAGGATAGTCTATGGTCTGGCTATAAAACACTGTAGTTTTAATGACTCTGCAGCATTAGACAGAACAACAGTTTCAGGCTGTTCACATTGGTAAATGTCAAATTACACATCAGCATGTAAAAGATGTCCACTTTGTTAGTTATGGTTATTAAAATTTATTTGTAGACATCTTACTCATGGACGAGATCATTTTCACACATCCAAAATATGAAGTCTACCTAAATGCAAGCCTCTCCTATGGAGAGGAGAGTTAACTACTGGAAAGAAAAGCATTTGCACATGCAACTCCTATTACTATCACAAGGAGTATCGTGCACTTAAGAAGAGCAGAATGAACCTCCAAATCCAGAGGACTGCATTCTCATTTACAAAACATATTTCAGGCAAATTTAATCTGACCATGGGCCAGCTTGAAAAGAACACACAGCATCAGAAAGATGAAAGGTAATGAAGAATAAACTAGCCAAATAACCAAAGCAAGCAGCTCCCTAGCTAGGGAGGTAATTTCCCTTATGATGCATTTATAAGCGCATTACTACTTCCAGTGCTTGCCAAGACAGAAAGCAAAGCAACTGCGGTCTAGTTTAACCTCCAAAGTAGCCATTAGGTCCCAAAGAAGTTACATTTGTGCTTCTACTTCTGCAAAGCCCAGGAGAGTCTCACGGCCAAAGGCGAGGGCTGACTGCTTGACTGGAATCTGCATGTTACAGAATATATTGCATTTTGCAGTAACCCAAGAGCAGCTTTCAGTACCAACAAGAAGCAGGGAAAGCCTCTACAAATTAGGGATAATGTACTTTGGAGTGAGAGTTCAGAGGAATCTTTCAGTATCTCAGCTGGTTTCCACTGAGGATCATTTTTACAGTGCTGTATGTGCTGCTAGCCTGCAGTTGAGAGATGTGTTTTACAAGAAAATAAGCATTTCCTCATAAGACTCACTTAACACCAGAATTAAAAGGAAAAGCTGGCAAAGAACTAAACTGTTTCCTTGGATAGATTTTTATGTAATTCCTTGCCAAGGTTAAGGCTTTAAATATGCTTTCCCCTTCCCATTTTCTCAGTCCGCTCCATTCCTGGTTTTGACTTGGACGTATTGTACAATCTCTCATACACTTGTTTTTAAAGCTGGCCATATTCCCTTTATTCCATATCTACTCACTTTTGATTGTCACACATACAAGGTCTAGAGAGGCATCCAAGAACTTAAAGGGCAGAATTATAAATTAAGCTACTCTAAGGGAAACAAGTGAAAAAGTATCCAGGACAACTCCAGATCCCACTTCTCCCCTACCACGTGCATTGTTCAGTGACACCTCCCCTCACCACTGCATAAAAAAGTGGGCACACAATGCCATGTATCCTGTCTGGGAACTGACACCCCAGACTCATGACTGGCACTCAAAACCGAACCCACAGTAAGAGATGTATGCTTTAATTGTTCTCATTACAGAAGCTGTGTCTTTGCTGCATTATTTCAGGCTGCTGAGAGAGCCACTGTTGTCTGCCTGGTCTGGTTCTCATGGTACTGCCAGGCAACACAACTCCAACCTTGTGAGCCACCCCAGCTCCATCAGGTTGCTCAACACACCATCAAAGCTGAAGGGCTCATCCTTCTGGAGGAGTTAATCCAAATTATAATTTGATTGCTCTCCACGAGGGCAGTCTACACTGCACAGATAATTAGACTTTATCTGCTAGAAACCTTCTTCCTGCCCAGGCATGCCCACGCCAGGTCCTGCTCCTATGGACAATGGTTACAGTGATGGTCCCACTTTAACTGGGCTTGGTGTATCTTTGTGGTAGCCATGAAGGGACAGTGTTAGAAGTCTCCCAAAGTCCTTCCCATAATTCTCCCCAAAGAAGAAACAGATTTTCCCAAAACTGTTGCAAACAGGACAACTGCACAAAACACCAAGAATGTGCTCCACACCCAAAACGAAGCCCAGGAACACGGACAGAAGGAGAGGAGCACCAGTGGTGAAGGTTACCACAGCCTGCTAACACGGCTGCTCAGACCAGCGCTGGACCACATGAGCTGGGTGGCACCTAAGGACGCTGCCACTCGAACCAGCAGTAGGTCACCTGTGCCAACATAAGCACTCTGTGCAGCTTGAGTACTACTGGAAAGGTAGCTAATGCTAAAAGGAGCTAATTCTGCAGTGAAGACAGCCAGGAAAAAACTCTGAACTCGGCATTTTTACACACAAAGAAACAAGGATGCTCAGCTTGAGTTTTATGTGCACGGTAACTTCTTAATTCAGCAGGAAGTGTAATTCTCAGTCCAACATAGGAAAAAATACTATTTTGGCTTCAGACATTTTGTTTTCTTTCCCAGGGTGGCAGACTATCAGGGCCATTTTCAAGACCGTGATTTCAACAGATACACTCTAAAAAGATTCTGATTTGACTTCAGAAGCAACAAAAAATAATCCCACCATGTAAACAGAAACAAAACCCACAGTTCTCAAGTGGACAAACACTTCATAAATATACTATCAAGAAAAGTAAAAAAACCAAACGTTCCCTAAATCTCAACTGATTTGAGAAACCAAGCAAAAGATTAATGACCTATTTTAAAATTTTTATTTAAGGAAGGGAGAAATGGGAATCAAGAAACAAGAACTGCAGAGTCTACAGGGCCAAGCTCTCTGATACAAATTCACTGCTTAATGCAGTCTATTCTGTACAGCACAGAGGCATGTAGAAAGTAAATAGGCTAAGTTTGCTTTCTTAAAACTATCTCCTTGTTTCTTACATCTCCGAGACTGAACACAATTTGGAAAGACAAAGGTGCAGCAATTAATTGTTTTAAAAAGTGATGACATGTTTTGTACTCAGTATCTCTCAGCTCGTACAGGTCTGAGGGCCCAGATCCCACTTCAGGGTTCTCCTTCCACACCAGTCACATCAGCCTGCAGCAGGCAGCAAAGCCTCAGCCCCAGCAGGCACATACAAACACGTCCCCGTTCACCTCAGACAGTTCCTTCCCTAAAATGTCTGTGAAGAAACACCTTTAAATAGAGCATTTTAAGATCTCCAGCTCGTTTTGGTATGAGCAGATGACTCAGCTGGGCACATGACAGCCCTGTTGGAAGCAGCACTACTGCCTGCACTATAACTCAGTGAGGGCAACGCACATCAAACATACACGGCAGGAAGACGCGATGCCGAAAGAATTCATTCAAGATTGCATGTTCTGGCACACATTTACATTCACTTGTCATGATACCTTAGTTTACCCTGGCCATGGGAAATCTGAAAGAAAGACTGCTGAGGGGACTAACAACACAGGCCCAGCTCCTGCGCCCCTGGGAACCAACGCAAAAGGCTGAATGAATTCAACAGTAACAGAATCATTTCTTTCCAAGGATTTCCCATTTCCACCAAGCTGGAGGAACAACCCTACGCAATTACTCATTTTCGAACTGGACATATTCCTCTGTCCTGTATGTTTCCCCACACCCTTCGTATAAACTGTATTACAATTATACAAAAAATAAACCCAAATCATTTTTAGCTGAACTTTACCCCACACATGGGATATATTGAAAGGCCATTAAATTGGCTAGCCTCCAACCTTCACAGAGATCTTATAAGGAGGGTTCTGGTTTTAACAACATGTATATACATATTAATATGTACACTGACAAAGAAGCTGCTTTTTCAGTTAGAAAAGAAATCAGATTTCATCACAGAATGAATCCTATAAAAAGATATGTAATAAAGTTGAAATACCCATAAAATAGCTATTACTAAAGCAAAGCTTTCGTCAATAAGCCTCCAAAACTTTAAATGAAGAAAATGGCTTCACGAAGTGGTAGTCTAGATTTCCACAGTGAGGACACTGCTGGACGTTGCTGTATTCAGAGAAATACTGCATGCCAATCCGCACATCTATTACTGGCTTCCCACAGTGCTTACAGTTCAGTCGAGCCTGGAAAAAACAAAGAAACAAACAAAAAACCCTTTTTGAAATAACCACACTCCCCTCAGCTCCTCACCTCTAGAAGAGAAGGTGCCAGTGGCAGTCCCCTGCCTTCCCCAGCAGGAGAAGGGGTCAGTCAGGAAGCCGGCAGTAATGGGATGTGCTGGTAAGGACACTCCTCACCTGGACTGGGAACTTGCAGGCACACACCATGCCTTTCAGATTAAAGACCACCACCAAATTCTGGGAAGTGGGTCACCTCCCACTCTGACTGATGCAAGGTAGAGAATATCAAGGTTTATTAATGCAAATTATTGTTTTGTGCTGCTTAATCTCTGAATCAATTCCTCAATCCCCAGCACAAGAAGTGCTGTCTCAATTAATCATTAATGAAGCCTCGAAGCGAAGAGAGAAATTTTATATTTGTGCCATGCAATTCAACCATTTAGGTTAACATTTGAACATCATCTGTCTACAAAATATATCAGCATTTTAATCTTTTATCTTAACAAAGGTATAACTCAATCTACTTTATCAGCACGACATGGTATTGTGTCACTTTAAGTGTCTATTTAAATATTTATAATACATATCAGGTTATACAAAATAAACATCACTTCAACACACAAACTATTCTACAAAATCCAACTGAGACAGAAGCAACATTAACTGGGTGGATGTGAGAAATAATTCAAGGCCATAGGTGGGGACAGACAGAGCTATTAATATTCAGCTGTAACAAAAAAGTGAGTCTGCAGAAGAAATCTGGCTGAGAAACACAGCCCATCTGATACAAGGAAAGCAACAGGCAGCATGAAAGCTCAGCAAGCCCTTTGGAATACTCAAGAGAAGCAGAAGGGACTTGAGACTGTAAAAGAGTTAGAGAGCAAAGGTGGCAAATGAGCAGTGAGGGCCTGAGCTGCACCGTAGTTTAACCTCACAGCCCAGTACATTAATGAAAGCTTCAGCTCTCCACTGAAAAGAACAAAAAGTATTGTCCAGGCCATCTTGATTTAAGGGATTTTCCTGGATGAGGAGAGGAGGAAATTTATTGAAGTACTATCCCTGCTGAGACCAGATTCAAAAAGAAACAAATCAATAGCTTCACTGCAATCTGCTCTGCTTGAACAGCAGAAATTTTAAGAAATACAATCTACTAGGTTATGAATTTTTATGGAATTCTTAACCAAAGTGTTTTCTCCTTTGCTACTGGCCAGCACACCAGCTAAGTGTTAGTAATCTGACAGTGGCTGCAGTTCGTTATTCTACATGCAAATTTGTGATGGAGAACTAAATATTTTGAAGCAAGGCATGAAATTATTCAAAATAAAACCAGAAAGGCAATTTGGAATTATATTATATACCACATTTAAACGTCATTCCTCTGTATGCCCAGAATCATCTGTAACAATCACGGTGAAACAATAATGCTTATTATCCGGCAATCACAGTCCCTGCAGCTGATGATTTTATAGGCAGCTCTTATACCATGTACTGTCACACTGTCCATTAATCATGTAATTAAGGCTCTTGTATAACGAGCTCTTAAATTTTGTCTTGTACATTCAACAGAAGCAATTCAGATTTAAAGTTGCTGACTTTTACAAAGACAGCAAGTCAGTATCAGTGCTCTACCTCTAAAAGTTCCTATTTTTTAATAGACACTAAATTTGAAGGTAATATATCTGTCTGTAGTTATAATTGCTACCAATGTCACCTTAACCAGCAGCAGCAACACCACTTGTCTTTTGAGCAACACATTTTGGTAAATACGCTTAATTTAAAATAAACTAGCATTCTGCATATTGACAAAATGGTACTTCGGGTAGCTTTAAAGTATGCACATTACCATGGAGTGATCCCAGGGTGAATGGGTCCATCTCTGCAAGGCTCCTGTCCTGACCTACTGCCACCACCTGTGCGTCTGACCATCTGGAGCTGAGCACTGAGTCCTTCCCAGACAAACGTTTTCTTCACAGCTGTCTACCCCTACCTGCACAGCAGAAGTGTTCTGTCCACCACATGGACAATTAATTCTCTCCAATGCCAGCAATCCTGCTGTCTCAGGCACACATCTACTCTGGAGTAACTCCAGGCCTCGGATCTTCTACTCTCAAGGCATAGATTAGGTGAGCGTTTACTGAACACGAAGTTGCTTCAGGCTGTGGTGGGTGAGTACCACCACCAGGGTCAGCCACAGCAAAGACTGAGGAGAGCTGAGCAATCGCCAAGCGCAAAGACACTTTGGACCTTTCTGTTCCCTTGGCGCCTTTTTGCTACAATTAGGATAAAACACAATTTATGAACTAAAAAACCCTGAAAACATGAAACATCTGATAAAAATGTGGAACTACATCTGACTAGTGATGCTAGTGATCAAGCATCAGATTTAAATACCAGTGCATTTAAAGGGAGTTTTATTTAAAAACATAAAATTGACCATTGCAATGACTTCAGTCTAGCTAAATGCCATTGTAACTCTTAAGAAAAAGGGACAGAGATCCATCAGCCCTCTTGTATTGCACTCACAGGTACTGGCTGGAAAAGAAGGATGGAAGGAGGAAAGGGAGAAGAGATACACAACCTTGACTTTATCTAATCAGTTGGAATTTCACATTATGAGTCTTACTTATGTATGGTACTAACCTGACAACAGGGAGATGCTGCCAGAATATCGTAGGTATACATAGTTCCCAGCTGATGCCAGCTTCCATCCCATCGGGACTTGCACTTAATGCAGATAATTTTGTGAACCCCTTCTAAGCAGTCTACACAAACAGCATAGAGATGCATAAGCCTTCCTGTGGACAGAAAAGACACATCTTAAGGAGACTAGAAGAGAAGATTAAAACAGACATTTTCTGCAATGTGCTATCTGACCTTCAGTGATACAAATCACACCTTATTATTTTTTTTCTTTATAAAGAGTGAATGATAAAGTAAAAAGTGCTCCTCTATAGGAAATACACAGGGCTTGACTGAAGCTATGCAGAACTCACGAATTAGTCATCACCCTGCCCACTCTCCCTTACATCATTTGCTGGTAGATCTTAGCAAAATATTTTATAAAAGGAGTTGCTAAACCTCCAAGAAGAGATGCCAGGTTAAGCTGTAAGATCAGCTGCTGTGTTTCCAAAAGCAGAATTTTGCCCTAGCTTCATCCCCACCTGACATAGGAAGTGGAGAAGTGCTGAAGCTTATCAGTGAACTTGGTAGATTCATTTAACAACTTGCCAGTATCTTCCAGCAAACAGGGAACCAAGGACCTAACATTCCCCATAGAAAAAAAGCAACAGTCAGAAGAGCAAATTTTTTTCATGTACTTCCTTCTGACTGTTCATTAACAAGTATATTTTAAAACATTACATACTGCACATACAAAGATTTTAACATGCCATTCAGAACTATGAATATATCAGCTCTATCATGACCTTAGGCTCTGTATGCACAATGACTTTCAAAACCTGAGTTACATTTACTTACATAAAAATCAAGTGGCTCAGACTTGGAAATCAAATATTTTCACTACATACATGTAATTAAACTTACCAACGCAAAATCTGAGACCAACTTTCAGAAAAAACCAAAAATTCCTACACAGATTATAAAGATCTGGCACCTAGATTATGCCTGACTCGTAGTGACTGAACTGATTTGCAGTTTAATAGCTGGCTATTGGAAGTGGCCTGACACCGAGTACTAATCCTGTAACATACCAGATTTTGCACTGCTATATAAGAAAGAGCTAAGCAATAGTGAAGTTACAGATCAGCAATAAAACACAACTCTGTTTAACATGTGTTCACCTCGGATGGCAATTTGTGCTCTTTAGCATCAAAGCACCGAACACATCACAAACTGTAATTCAACAGACACACATCTTGTAACTCTTCTACATAAATGAGAACAAAGTATTAAAAATTTATGATTAGTCTATACCAGACACTTCTGAAATTAATAGTCTGTGTTTTTCCTTGTTTTGGTTTTTAAGCCAACTATTTCAGAAAAACAAGAAAAAATAGACTCTTCTTAGAATATACATACAAAATACACTTGCTAGTATGAGCTGGTAAAAATTGAGTTATTCTACACTGGCATGTTCAGCTCTAGAAAACATGATGGGATGAAACTTAAGTGCAAATATCATAAACTCTGGTCCTAAAGTGAACACATGAGATTGGTGGTGGTTCAAACAACTCCACGCACAGAAGTTGTGTTGTGCAGGAAGATACATAACTTTCCCCATCTGAAGTTCTGCACTGTTTATGCACTTTATAAAACTACACTGCCCCAACGCTTAATTTTCAGGATACTTTTTGTACAGGAAATGGGGCATCTGGTATTTTAAACATGTCTGAAGTAAAAGAAATTATTTTCTGTTCTGAAAAGAAAATAACAGCCTGGAATAGCACCTTACAGCTTAATTCTGTTTCAGAGAATTTCTGGCAATAAACCATTTTACCCAGGACAAAGAAGTAAAAATTTTAACAATTAATTATTTACAGCAACTTGTCTGAACAAGTTTTTCAGATGTATCATCCAACAGTTAAGAAGCAATTAAGTTAAAAAAAATAATTTCACAGAGTTTCATTCTTAGTGGCAAACGTTAACAAATGACGAGTTTCACTATTACTAAACCAGCTTTCTGTACTGATAAAATCACAAGCACATTGCGTGACTCCCCACCAAAGCAAATAAGCATAGTTAGCTCACAAATGTATATTCTGTTTATCCTGGAACTTTCTTGGCTTGCATATTTGCCTATTGCTTTTCTCCTCAAAATACATTAGGCAAGACAGAAACAATAATGTTAGCATGAGTACAGTTTAGTGACTTAGTGCACAGTGATTCAAGGAAAGAAAAAAATACAAGGTTTACTGAGCAAAAGTATGTTACATAACACATATTATGACCATGCATGGCATACAATGTATTTTATTGAAAGGTGAGAAACTTTAATGTTAAAATACCTCTGGTTAATCCCTTACCAACACACTTTTCAACATACAATTCTATGCATTTGACCACCAGACTAGGACTACTTTCTCTGACTAATTTTAGCCATGCTGGCTGGCAGCAGGCTGCAGGACAGGCACATCTAGCTATGTACCACCCTGATCACTTAAGTTTGGGCCACAGCTTTCAGGAAGAGCTGAAGCTCATGCTGGCCCACATTCGTTTCTCTAGGAGGAAGAAAGAAACACATGCCTTGATCTCAACTCATCTGTGAGCCAGGACATGATCAAGACCTAGCTCAAGCACACGCAAGTTTGGAAATCTAAAACCTTCACTACTACACTGCTGTTTAACACACCATATTAAAACCTTATTCTTACTACATCCAACCTCTCTGGGCCTGTGTTAACATAGGCCTGACTACAGTCTTTTCCATATTTAAAAAGTAATACTTCACTATAAAACAAAACTGATACTCTCTAATCTGAAAGCAGATGAGAGGTACCTCACCCTCATCAGTGGTACAAATACAACTTTCACCCAGGCTGCAGCACAGCATGCTTAAATTTAAAAGGTTTAAAAGGTTGACATGTATCTTGGAGTAAAGCTCACAAGAGATAAATGAGCATGCACATGCTCCAGAACAGACTGGCTAGAAAACCTTCCCATGGTCTACCGAGCAATCAGATGAGAACTTGTTTAGTTGTAAGCCCAAACACAAGGCATGGATCTTGCTATACAGCATCTTTTTGTAAGTCCTTCTAAGTGTTTCAATCTGATCCATGTGAGTACTTTGGACATTACTTCAAGCTTTATAGAACTGCTTAAAAATGCAGAATTGGGATGAGATCTGTAATGGAAGGGACAGGGCACAGAAGGCAGTTCCATAATTTAATGAAACCTAGCATGACTGACAGACAACCTGTACCTTGAAGGTGACAGGGAACATCATATTCAATCTCATCATGTCTTGATGGGCTAAGGAACAGGGTCCCGTCCACCAGCGGAAACTGTTCAAACACTGGCAGCGCCCTGTGGCACAGAGCACAGTTTACAACGTTCCTGTGGCTGGCACTGAGAGCAGCAAGGATGAATTTCCGAAGGTCCTCCCCTTGGCCCACCTGGGCATCGTCTTCCATCCTCACATGGAAAGTATTCAATTTATGCCTGGGGATGTGAGTGAGCAGCTCAGAGAGATCGAGCCTTCTCAGAAACTGCACAGGGGTATCAAAGTGTCCTGATCTATGTGCTTGCAAGCCAGCTGTCCCATAATCAAAATGTGCATTCCTGAACATGCCCCCACCAGCCATGTTCTTCTTATGGGGCTCCAGGTGAATGGCATTCTTCAAAAACTCTCCCAAGTATCTCGAGGAACGCGGGCCACTGAAATGCGTGGGGGCGAGGATAGAGTAGCCGGTGGGTGGGGACTGGCCAGGGGAGACACAAGGTGAGCGAACGGCATAGCTGCCACCCATGACACCCTTCTCCTGGGAGTTCTGCCTGTCCATAGAGTGCCTTCGCTGGAGATCATTGCTCAAGCCTTTCTGAGGCTTGTTGGCCGGCCTGCCTTTTTTGGCCTCCTCTGCTGACTCTGTCATGGACCTTCCCGTACTCTTCTCCAACACTGATTTCTTCTTCTTGTCATCCTGCATTCGCTTCACCTGGTACCAGTCCGTGTCTTTCTTTAAATGACCCTGCCCACACCGACAGGAGCAAAATCGAAAAGCCAGGTCGTATCCCTTCTTGGTCCACATGTTTTGGCGACATTGCTTTTCGTTCCAGCTCCTGGCTCTGCCAATGCAATTGAACTGGACGAGGATGCTGCTTTCCCACTCATAGAAGCACTGAAGGTGCATCCAAGTGCTGTACGGACAATGCTCGTTGTTGCATATAACCTTCTGGTAGTCATCCTTCTCCAGGTCCACCGGCCTCCCAAAGCTACAGATCAGTGGAGTAGCACAAGGGGCTTCTGTGGAAGGTAAAACAGATACATTAATAACTTAATGGCCTATTTCCTTTCTTTAAACTTTCTTTAAACACTGTGACAAACACACACCAAGCTCTTATTAACAACTTGTATTACTAAAGGGCCACAAGCACTAGCTCTGGGTCAGTGCAAAAGCAGTATTTGCCAAAGAGATACGCTTGTGAAAGGAGATAAGGAAATGCACCAGTAAAGAAACAGAAGAATAAAGTCTGTCTAATATTCAAAACCAAAGCACCTCAGAAGCATTAGCCCTCCTCAAGCGTTTGTGGATACCGTTGTAAGGCCTTAAGAAGCAAGGAGAAAGCTTTGTGAATGTTCCTGGAGGGCTGCTTTGAAGCCTGAGAGGCAACATGGGAAGCACATACACAGATGTTTGTTTGAAACACAAGTAAGCAATACAGGCCAGCTTCACAATCATGGGGAGAGGAAGGAATTGATCTTTACTTTGGGACTGAGCAAGAGACAACAGCTAGGGAGAAAAGGAGGAAGCAGAGGCGCTCGAAAAGCAAGACAAACAGCTTATGCTCCTAGTACAGAAAGGAGGGCCTTCATTACATTGCTTAGGCAAATACAGACTATATTGATGCCTTAGGATTTAGCTTTTATATTTTTCAGATCCTGTACTGCTTTAGTCTGTAATTCTAAAACTCTATAGCCTGTTAGCTACTGTTCTCCCATTCTGGTTAGATATAAATCCCATCTGGGCCTGGGCTCAAGAACACCCTGTTGTCCCAGGCCCCAAAATGTGTAAACTGAGCCTCTGGACAGGGGGAGCAAACCTGGGGTAGTTACATCATTACCTGAAACTGTAACTGGAGAATTAACCCTGATATGCAAATGGACCCAACTTATAAAAGTATGAAAAACCTGTGAAGTGTGAAAAACCTGTGACTCCGCGTTCATTTTGGCTTGTAGCCCGAGGGCTCTGTACTCACAGTGTACCTTTACTGAAGGCCCTTCAATAAATACCCGCTTTTATTCCCCTAATCTTGTCTAGCCTCTGTTTTCAGGTAGCCACTCCAAGGCATCAATATCACCACCACTGACTGGATAGCTAAATTTCACAAACCAGACAGTTCTGCAGCACAGACAGGTGAAAAAAATCCAAATACAACATGGTATTTTATCAGCAAAGTAGCAGCTTTGCTATATCCTTGAGCAAAGAACAATTTACTTCAATTATCTCCCAGCAACAATATCAGCTTCTACACAAAAAAATGTTCTACAATAAAATGTTCTGCATTTATGAACCAATGACGTTTTCCAGGTCCTTACCAAAGTACCACAAACTACATATGACTCCCATTGCTGGCTGCTCTGTTGCAGCTGGGAGGCTCAGACAGGATTGGAAATTTTCTACTGGAGTTTTTGTAAGAACTTTTTAGATGCTTACTCAAGTATTACAAACAAATCTTCTCTGTATTTCTGTCTCCCTGATTTTTTCACTTCACCAGAAAGTATTGCTCCAACAGAACTGTGCGGCTGCCCTTTAACCTCTGTATGGCTGCTTTCAAATATTAGCAGACTTCTTCAGGGTCTCTGTGGTAAAGTGCTGCCTCACCCCATCTAAAATGCAGCAATCGGGTTCCTGAAGTTCCCCAGTCTCAGTCAGAGTCCCAGGACTTATGGCAGAAGTGCACAGAGCCTTGAGGAGAGAGACTGCCATGACAGAGGTTTTTTTTTCCCTTAGAACTTTAAATTTCTATCTGATGAGCAGGTTAAAAAATCACCACTCAGTTGCATTGCTTTTAATCCCATTCTTATCACTGCTTGCACAAATAACACCACATAATTTGCAGTAGAATGTGATATTTTATGCTGCTACATGTATTTTGACTCTGACTCTCAGTTACTGAGACACACTATCCATCATCATCAGTCTTACAGCAGCAATACACAAATCAGGTGCTCTACAACAACAGCTCTTTGCCATGCTAGTGGTTTTGCCCCTTCCCAGCAAGTTTTTCAAAAAGCCTATAAACAAACAAAATCTTCAAGGCTACCTTCAGTAAATTCAAGATTACTGTAGTTCTTAAAACTTACTTATACAGAAGAAAAAGGCACAAATAGCACAGAAAAGCTTTCCTGAGTCATTCCCTGGAAGACGTCACATCCTTCATTTCTGTGTCTCTCTTTCTAATGCCAGAAGTGGCACAGTTGCAAGAAGAATTCTTCTGCAATACCTTTCCTTCAGGGAGTGGCCTATAAATTGCAAGCAAAACACATTCCCAAAAGCTTTCCTTTAAAGAAGAAAAAGCCTATTTAATTTCAAAATATGGACTTTTCATCAGTCATTAAAAACAAATTACCAAACTGGAGAGAACAGAGGTAAGAGAGGCTTTCCCTAGAGATTCTTTGGAAGTTCCTTCTATACATGTGACAAATATATTGTTATTGGTCGTGGGGCATCTCTGAAAAGCCCACTAAGAACATGTAAGTTTTGAGATGTCTTTGAGAAGCACCAATTTTATTGGCTAGCAGTGACTAATTTTTCTCCACTCTTTCACTATGTGTTATTGAGTATAATGTTGTTGGCCAAGAGCAGAAGTGAGTGATAACTTACCTGCTCTGAAACAAAATCTGTCAGTTTGCCAGTTCAGAGTGTTTTTCCTACCCATTCTCCCAGACTTCGATTCAAGTCACACTACCACAGCAAGCACCTCTGCAAAGTTTTTCTTTGTTGTCAGTCTTTCTTTCATCATATTTAAGGTCTGAAAGTATAGTTCACAATTATAGCATCCTTATGCAGTTTACCTCAGAGAAGCCAGTTAAACTGAACCCATGAAAGGCAAAATCGTCAGAAGTCATATGTGAGGCAAGGTACCGGAGGCACCAGTATGAACAATCCTCACTTATGCATTTCCTGTATTCATCTATTTTGGTACACACTCCTTTCCACCACTGCAAGAAGGCAGGAAAAAAAAGAACATGCCAAAAATCCACTTATGCTCTCAATGTGTTTCAGAGAGTAAATGTTCTAACAGTTACGGGTATAATTATAGCTGACAGCTGAGAAAGTACTACACAGACAAGTCTAGAATTGAATAAAGACACTATACTGGTTCATCCATACTGGCATAGTTAACTGACTAAAAAAAAAAGGAAAACATTTCCTTGATTAGCCTTTGAACACGTTTTTGAGTTTGTATGCAAAAACACGGGATCTCCAAGCCCCCGAAAAGTTTACAGACTCTTCACTCTATGGACAAAAACTGAAATTAAAAAATAAGTGACTGAAATACAAAAACCATCACCATAGCCCATGTATTCCACAGAATATGTCTGCAGTTACTTAATTATGATCATGTACTGGGTGTCTAGACGATAAAATAAAGGCAACTTTCAATAGACTTTTTTTCCCCTATTCCTTGTTGGTCAATGGAAGTACTGTGGAATGAGATCTTCTCCAGCTTCTCAAGAACATACAGATGCCAGATTACCTGAGGAACTTCCCACATAGCATAACTATGAGCGAGAAAAGTCAAAGCTGCAAGTTCTGAACAGCGACATCTTCTTCGACATTTAAGTTCACTAGATGATTACAAAGTTTTCGCACATTCCCTCATCTGATCTTCTATCTACACAGTGTGAATTGGCTGGTCACGTTATCATCACAGCAAAAGCAGGTCTAGAGCAGGTGGAAGACAGCAACAGAATTAACAAAAGCCTTCCCTGATGCGAAAGACTCCAAAGAACTGTTAAGTGGTGCCACTGAGATTGCTTTGGAAAACCTCACTGCCAAGAGGAGAAGCTGGTCTCTGTGGACCTCTTCTGGGGACTCATCTGACATTTCACTGCTGTCACTGTAGCTGCACAGGAAATACTCCAGAAAACTAACAGGTCTCTCTGCCATGTTGCCATGCTCCACAGCACGGGTTATGCCATACTAGTCAAAGTACCTGCTTTCACTGATACAGATTTGCTATTATCAAGCCTGCTGGTTTGGAGAAGGCCTTGATTAAACTGCTGCAGTATTTCCATGACAGAAACTGAGAAGCCAGCCAGCATGGCTAATTTGCCTCGGTAGAAACTTCTACCGCTTTCTTTAGTTAAGAAAGTGGAAAACTCCACTACCTGAAAAGCATACAAAAACCTCAAGCCAACATTTGGTATTGCCTAACATTTCAAATTCCAGCAGGTGTATCTGTGTACAAATCAGACTGTGCAAGACCGAATACAGACTTCTCTGTACCCACGTCTCCTGCCAAACATAACCATGCCACATGTTCCTGCATAAAGAATAAATAAGAAACAGAAAACAGCAATTTTTGTGCAATTTTCCTAGTTCATGGCAACAAATATGCCTTAGGAACAGAAGAGACCACATTTAGATCAGTATGGGAGCTGCATTTTAGGTAATGTGAAGAGCTCTTCCCATCAATTCACACCCTTGAAAGTGGTCTGGGTTACTTAATCACCATTTTATAAATGAGACAGAGCACTTATTTCAGTTTTACAGAACTTTAAAAATTCTTGTTGTCAAGCCCTTATACTTCCTGTAATTAGAAATGCATTTTGAGATACTCTTCAAAAAGTCAGAGCTAGATTCATTGTCGCATTGTTTTATGATGACAGTGTTACCAATTACTGTCAAGAGAGGTTATGATGGGAAGTAAATAGAAATTACATGGCCAAACTGCCCATCCACACCTGTAATCCCAAACTGGTTTGTCACCTAAATATAATTTGCTTCCAAGTAGCTAACAGCTCAACAGGTTTCTGGTCTCCAAAGCTACGAAACTCAACTTCAGGGAAAATGAAAGATTACACGGTATCAGAGCAACATCCATTCTCCCAGCAGCCCCTTTCAAAAGAATGCTGGAATAATGATAGAAGAACTCCTATTTAACTTTCAGTTTCAAGATGGGTTTCACAGCCTAAGAGAACAAGACAGCGTGCGTTTTGTGTAGCAGAACAGCTTCAACATAGGCTGTCAAGTTGCAACTGCAAGTGTGTGCTGCTCCTTTCAAGATGTTATGTTTCCACATAAAAAAATAAATGTTTTCTCATATTCCTTTGTAGTGATTCTGAAAATAGTTGGAAGGAGCAGTACATAAATGTCTTCTAAAACAGAAATAACATACAATATTCCAAATACATGCACATTTGTGCGAAGATAGCTCACTGTTTAAATGAGGTTATGTTTTATGTTTGACAGAGCCACCATAAAATTAACTTTTCTTTCAAAAATGAGAATATGACAGAAGACTTCAAAGAAGCTGGATTGGGTCGTTTGGCTTTTTCTCAGTTTTTCTTTTCAGGTTTATAAACATCCATAAAAACCAAGAATAGGAATAGAAACAGAACATCTGATAAATACCTCTTTCAACAAAAAAAAGTCCTCCCACATGAACTGGTTCTACCTTTTAATAAAAAAAAAAAAAGGCAGTATACGAAGACCATCCTTCCCATTTTATGACCCAAATGAAAGCAGCAGAACAACAGCTGCCTGAGGAACTTCCCTCTGGTGAAGTATATTGAGGAGAATGTTGTTTACTTCTGTTTACACACCCATCATAAAACCAAAGATGCACCCAGCAAGCCAAATGCAATGACTCCATGGCTTCAGTTTCGTGACTGCTCTCATTTGTTCCAAGTCCTCAATGCAGATGCCTAAAGCAAAATTCGCTCTTCCCCTGCTATGCTCCCACATTATCCATTGTGTTAAGCACCAAAGTTTTTCAGTCAGTGGACAGAAACAGATAATTATTTCCCATACTCGTCAACACAGGTTTCAGCTCACTGCACAGATTTGCCATCTCTGGTAAAACTCAAGGGAGGTGTTAAACATGTGAGGCTGGGGGTAGAGGAGAGGGAACTGCGGTGGTGACTGGAAGAGACAGCCTACTGTCATCTTAAAACAACTGTCAGGCAACAATAAGTTGTTATGGATCTGGAAAAAGAAATTATCCCCCCAAAAAGGGTAAGGTCTTGGTGCTGGATTGGTTGCAAGACACTTACTATGGCTTGCTCTTGGTCTACTGTTACTCTAGCATCTCTTCATCTATGCCAAGGACACGCTAGTTGCCAGCACATTACCGAGGCCAGAAGGGTTCCTGTGGGACACATACCTTGCAAATCAAGCACTTTAACCTCTACCCTGCTTTCTCATGAACACTGCTCTCTTCACAACCTTACACAGCTAGGAATTGTTCACTCTGCCAGCCTGAACCAGAGCTGAGTCATTCCTGGGGAAGGCTACTCCCTGCCAACCATCTGCATGAATCTTCTGAATTTCCTCTGCCATCAGCATAGCTTTATTTTAATTGCACGCATACAATATTACTGCACTAATACTGTAATGCAGATGTAGAAAATAACCCACCACCACAGCAACAAAACAGACAGAAAGACAAAACTTGAATTAACTGTCTGATGTATTTGCTTTGCTGAACCTTGTAATACAATCTAACATTCCAAAGATTACCAAGATGTGACAAAATGGTACTGTCACACTCATAACTGGTTAAACAGTACGAATAATATGACAATACAGAAATGATCAGCCACCTTCCTAAGAGCCTAAGTGCAGCAGAAGAACGCAATGAGAAAAAATATTTCACAAGTTGATCCAGAAGGCAGGCTTGGATCTTCAGTGCAGCAACAACAACAAATAACAGCTGACAAACAGTAAGAGAAGTCTTTCAAAACAGCTCAGCTCAGGGCTTATACTGGTAACACTCACAGATGATGACTGATATCTCTTCAAAACTTCTTAAGCAATCTCTGCTGAATGATCAAGATGAAAGCTTCCAGGAGGATTCTCCAAGATGGAAGGGAAAAAAAAAAGACAGCAGTACCTGGTAAGCCACCCTTAACACAGGCTTTCTTCTGTGCCGTAAGACTCCCTCACGCTCTTGGAAAGAGAAGCCAAGGCCAGCAGTCCATTCTCAGTGAGCAACAAGACAGAGCCGCTGCCATTGCAACGAGGAGTTGTCCGGAGCCAGTCTGGCTGATAGCTTTACAGCTATTACGCACCTACAGATTGACACTGCCAATAGGTGCCAATCCAGAGCCCAATCCTTGCCCCCAGGACCACGCAGCTGCGAGCAATGTCTGCTCTCAGAGGGGACGTAAGGAGAACAAAGCCATAAGCAGCTCAGTTCCCTCACATGCTTTACCCCATGTGTAAGATGTCACTAATTCTATTAAGTGAGTAGTAACATGAAGTGATCACCTTCCCCTAGAAAAGATTTCAGGTAATTAGGAGCTGCCAAATCCTGGTTCACCTGAGAATTCAGGATTCCCAGACGGCTCAGTAGCTGCTAGAACTATCTCCATGCACTTCACTTACACTAACTTCACACTTGACTTCCAAAGCAATCTCTACACAATTTAAAAAAAAAAAAAAAAAAAAACCCAACCACACAAAAACACCTAAAAACTTCACAGTAGCAGGAAGGTACCATGGAAATCATGAAGGCTTAACTCATACCTGCCACATTAACACCTTCTAACAGCACAGTCTGAGCTAATGCCTGTTGATGAAATCAGCAACTAGCATGTGATACAGTTATCTGCAGCTCTCACTCAACCACCCACTCCCAGCTCAATCATAACCTCACCAAAGGAAGGCAGAAAATCAAGACTGAAACTGTACAAACTAAGGAAGATAGGCACTTACATGTGCACAATAATTCTGTGGCTTGTTTACACAGCCATCTGTGCTCCAAGCTGAACCTACTGCCTACGCTGATGAAACCCAGTATGAGAATTCACATGGTCTTGCAGAAGTCACCATAATCTGTCAAATTATCATCTAGCCAACTTAGCCAGTTTCTTTCCATTTAATATGTGTTGTCCAAATATAGAAAACAACTCAATCACCAGCTTTGGCTTTTGCTTGGGATGTACTTGGGTCTCTCTGTACAGGATAAATCTTGCCCTGGCTTGTGCTGTAGCACCTGAATCCAACTGGATGAAATACCCCAAAGAACAGGCCTAAGCCTCTACCTATATCAGGACAACTGTGCACCCCGATACTCCCAGGTGAATTCTGAATTGGTTCAACCAGGTCAGAAAACAATTGGTTCTCTGTGCCATAAGCAATCATGCCCCAGCTAAGAAGACTCCTCAGCATCATGTGGATTTTTCTGATGACCTCTATCATGGCGAATGCCGAGATTATTGACCGTCTCTAGACTGGTGGACCTTAATGTGTTTTGAACACTGGCTGTTGCTTAGTCTGCACATGAATCGTCCCCACAGAAAAGCACTTCCACCATTAAATCCTCTCACTTTAACCTTCCAAGAACTTTTAATAACTTGAACTGCTACAGAGCACTAACTTTAGTGCTTCAAGAAACAGTCATTCTAATAATAACTAAAGCAGACTCTACTGCACCTGCCCTACCAAGTTTTAAGTGGCAAACTCCAGCTCAGGCTGGAAATAGAGAGAACTGTGGCATGCAGTAGATGCCCTAATGCCAAGCACAGATGTAAACACTGCAGGCTGGACTCGCTCAGGCTGAGAGCCAGATAGCCACCAGACCCAGTCCAAAAGCACAAGGCAGCAAGAGAGAAAGGAAAACAGGTCGAATCAAGTGGTATCAGCACCTCTTACAGTTTCGGATCTAGGGATATTTGTGTCATTGGTCTATCCTTCCCAAGTTTCAGTGTGACAGACTCTATTTTATTTTCCATGCTAAAGGCTAAAGAAGCTGGTAGAAACTCAGTGGGAAACAGGAGATGCAGTACCCAGCATGTCTGCAAGACAGCAGCTCCTGAGTGTGGAGCTGCTGGTTCCCACAGACATCTCCCTCGCGATGCCGTGCTGGCTCCCAGCCCTGTCATGTACCATCTTTGGCATCTGTGTGGCACACTGAGACCTCGGTTGTACACTGCTCCCATAATGGGTATCGGCAGCACAGAAGCGGAGTTGCGAGTGCCAGGCATACTCAATAGCCAGGCTCCAATAGAAGCTACCTCCTCTCTCAGCAGGCATCCAGGACGGGAACAACAGGAATATCCCTCTCAAGCCCAGGAAGGAGGACTGACAGACTCTGAGACAGAGAAAGACAGAAAGGTTGAAGTGAATGCTCTCAAGATAAATGTCACTAAAGTCTACCAGGAAATGCCAGCGCTCCACTTGAAATCCCACAAGCTTTCAAAATGGAATTACCCACTCCAGTGACTAGATTACTGCTTCAAGAGGCCTCTTTGAAATTATTTGAATTTCTATCAAAACAGTTTAAAGAAAGCCCATGCCCAACTAATCCTGTTTTAACTTAGACACCTTGAAGATTAGCTGTAGTATTTTACTCTGAGCTGAATGCAAGGTTTTCCTGTTTTCTGCCTCACACATTCTGCAGGAAGAAAAGCAGAGAAGGATGGATGTCTGCTAGCCATGACAGTACTTTAATATCAAAGGATGTCTCAATATGCAAGGCTGTAAGCAAGGCTGAAGAAAACCTACAAATGTCTCCAAGGGCTAGAAATCATTTTGTCACTACTTGTTAGATCACTGGGAGTAAGATATGGGATGAGTACAGACAAAGCAAAGTGATCAGCTCAAAAACGGCATTTCCTTGTATGAAACAGAGCAATATCGAGCCTAAACCTTACTCATGGAAGCACTACACTTGAGCAATAACTAATCACATGAACGCAGAATGCTGTCAAGGCACTGATAACCATTTTGATAGCAAACAACTTAAAAAACCCAAACTTAAATGGGTGTGTACTTGCTTGCATGAAAGGATATTTATTTTACTCAGTAACACCATGAACATGATACCGTTTGCAAAGATTTGCAGAACGTGAACAGCGTTTGCTACCAAAGCATGTAATTGCATAGTTTTTAAAATCCTAAAACTAACATGAAAGTCCTTTAGAACGTGATTTGCATTGATAGAAACAGCAAAATTTGCATTCAATTGATTTCTGCAGTTAGAAGAACACAATGATTTCCCCTTAGTAAATTAATAGGTATTAAATTTTGCAACAGAATAGAAACTTAATTTTCCAGGTGGTCTCACTGATACCAATGGAACTCCCTCAGGCTAAATAATCAGAAGGTGCCAATACTGAACATCACTAGAGTGCCAAAGTGGAACTGGATGTTATACGCAGCAGGGAACATTTGACAGCAAATATTAATCCAGGCTTAAATGCCACAACAATTCATTCTCTGAAAACAGAGTTTTAAATTAAACATTGCATTGATGAATTTTCTGTCCCTCTTTAACTATCCTACATCCAGGATATGATTTTTCTTTTTTTAGCAAATCATAACTGTTGGCCAGTCACAGTGTTCAACACATTAGTCACTGTTGTGCTTACTGATTTCCCTCTCCACACACTTCTCCTACATTAGCATTTTTATTTGAAAGTAAATCAGTCTTACACACTTGTGAAAGCCAGGCTAAGTGTTCAAAAGCACACAAATCTGACTGCCAGCAGCTCCCCCTGCCAACCCACCAACTCGCCATCTCTGCCACTTGTGCAGTTTAAGAGCTCACCTGTGGCAGGGGCGCAAAAAAATATGATCTCAAAACAGGTGGCCAGTACACTGTAGGACAGAGATATAGAGACAGTTATGCTGTGGGGGTTTTTTAGTTTAATTTGGCTGGCTTTAATGAATTCCATGTTAAAGGGGAAAAGCACAGCTAAGGAGACCCAGCTTTTTCTTTTCTCTAGTCTTCCCAGAGCACCAGTGCTGGAGAGACCATAGTGACAACGACAAGGGGATGAAGCAGCAAGATGTTAAGACAGAGACAACCAAGCCAAAGAAGAGGACTTGGCTCTACTCGTGAGATGAAGAATGAAACAAGGCCAAGAAAATGGGCAGAATAAGGAATTTTAGGGTCAGAAACAACTGTATGTTGAGACTAGAACAAGATGCTTAGAGGATAAAGGGATAAAACAGCTGGAGTAGAGATCTGAAAGTGTCCAGCCTCAGCAAGGCAGAGACAGAATAGGAATTTCCTCCTCTGAGCCTCAGATCTAAAAGTAAACCCCGTGGATTTTCCTCTTCTGGTGATCAGGGCAAAGTATCCACAAAATGTTACACTCTAATGTCTGCAGATGAAGGTAACCAACTACTGCCATCAGGAATACCACCATCAGTGGGGTAAATGCAAAATCCCATGCAGCTGCTGGTATAATTTTACATGATGACAGCTCAGATTTTATGAAAAGTAACCCAGAAAACTAGCTAGAAAATTAGAAAATTAAAATTTTTTTAGAAACATCATTCAGTCACTCTGAAAACGGGTAATCTAAGAAATGAGGCTTTCTGTGACATCACATCTCAGTTTCCCCATGCACTGTGATACTGTTAAACTAATCCACCCACACCCCATGTCCCCCTCTCCATGACCCGTGCATCACTTAGTGCAGAAAATGGATGCACTTTGGTCAAGGAAAGATTACTCTATCATGTAGTCTGATGGAAGAGATAGGAATGGAGGACATCGATAGAGAACGTGAATCCCCCTTGTAGGCATCATCCCAATACCTGCTGGGAAATTAAGAGTGCAAGGTGAGAAAAGCCATCACATCTGGTCAGTGGCTATGCTCTCTGCCTTCCCAATTCCCCTGTGGGAGTCTAGACCTTCAAGCACATTTTGAGTTCTGAGCATGCAAAAATTGAAACACCACCAAAAAACCCCATAAACAAATGCCCTCCTGGGGCAGGAGAAAAGTCTGCTGTCATGTCTCAGCCATCATGCCAAAAACTGACTGATAGTTTAAAGGGAAAACTGTGCAGGGATTGAGGCAAAATCTTTCAAAATGTAAAAGTGATCAAGAACTTTCCACCATAAAGGGATGCTATAATGGCAGTTCCCTATCACATGGCACAGCTAGTCAGGGCTGCGCAGAGAAGCCCAGAGGAAATTAAAAACTGTTTCATTATGCCACATGGATGAGGGGCAGAAACAATACATGGACCGCATAAGGAACCGTGAAGACTTAAAAGAACCCCGTATCTGAATCACTATCTCTTAATGAGTGAAGCAGGGTCCTGATGAGACTGTGTAATCAGACCATCATACCAACACCATGATGCAAAGCCAAGGTCTGCACAGAGATTTTCAACTGTTAAATCTGCTGCTTTCACCTCTGCATACTTCTGTCCTGTCACATTAATGAAAGAAAACAGGTTACGTCATTATGACCATCCACCGCTTTTCCAGGGTATAGGTAGAGTAGGAGAGCAATGATACCAGACACACACAAATTATGCTAGAGCAGCATATGGTGACAATGGGGAAAGGCCCAGGGTCTCACAGGACCAGTGAGCTTGGGCAGCAGGAGTCACAGCATGCAGCTGCAGGGCCCAAAAGCAGCACAGCTAAGAGCTTCCCTGCACCCAGCAGACTTAATCCGCAAGCCAGATAGTCTCCCACGAACAGCCGAGACTTGACTGTGTACAGCAGAACTCTACTAACCCCATCACTCACTGCAGCAGGCCACATCCTCCATAAACTGCCTAGTGATCAAGCAACCCTCAAGTGCACGGCCTCTCACAAATGTCTGGAGTCTAGTAATGGGCTACTTGCCTCCAGGGCTGTGGCTACACTCTAGAGCTTCATTTCAGATTCACTGGGTTTGAAGATTTGCGGGAATCCGTTATCACTGTCTAATCTTTTCCCTGCACAAGAGCCAGATTCCCAATTCTGTAGCACAACCTGAACCAAAACTGTGGAAAGCTTTGCACTTACCAGTGAGAATACAATTTACAAAATTTACAGCTCAGGATTATCTGATGGGCAGTAGCCAGCGCAAAATCAAGCTAACAACGACATCTGCCCCTCCAACCTTTATGATTATCTGAAAAGAAAGGTATGATGAGATGCAATGATCCTGTCAAAGCAAAGATCCGGTGTGCTGACCAGGCACTGCACAGCAAATGTTGAAGCCAAGGCTGTACCTCTGTTGTGAGGAGGTAAAAAAAGGGGCAGTGAGGGATTTGGTCAGAGAGTCAAGAGATGTTTCTGACCACTGAAGTCATATGGAAGCAGGGAGAGAGAGAGAATAAAGGAGCGCCTCAGGTTAGATCTCAGAAAGGCAGCCTCAACTTGGGAGGAAGCTGGCCAGCACAGGGGAAGGATATGCCAAGCACGGGGGACACACAGTCTTACAGCTGAAGACTGACAACCTGGCCAGCTAGCGAGCTGTACCACTACCAGCCTTCACTGGCATCACCTCCTGTGCTATCTGCGGATGGAACACCACCTCATCACCCACAGGCAAAGCAGCCACACCAGAGATGCACCACTGCTGCCACTTGTGCTTGAGCAAAAAATAATTCCAAACATTGTTTCTCCCCATCCAAAGAAAAGCCAACATGTAAGACACCACCTGCAATGTGGATGTTGGACGTATTACATTACTGCACTGAAGTCACGATTAAAACACTCTAGAAATATTCTAACTCCTGTTAACCTCTTTCTTTTTCCCTTGTTCACTCACTTAAAGCAAATATTAAAGAAAAAAAAACCAAAACAAACTCAAAAAGGAAATTCTAATCATTCTCCATGATTCTCTGGGGTAATACTCTTACAAAAGCAGTCTGGCAAAGACCTTGTGAGCGAAAGTAATTCGTAATTAATTGATAGTATTTCCAAGGAAAAGTTTCCATTAAATAACACATGGGAATCAGACATCTTGAAAACCAAACTAAGACACTTGGAACTGCCTTTCTAACAGCAGCAGGCAAAATCACCGCCACAAAGCGTAATACCAGGTGTAACCACCCTCCCACTTTTTGAAAAGCATGGAGACTAAAAAGCTGAAATCCAACTTGGGAGAGGAAAAAAAGTGAAGAGTAGGGACTCTGCGCCACAGTTTGTAAACCCAGCAGCAGACCTAAGAGGTGGGGTTTTTTGGTTTAGCAAAACTGTAATAAAATCTTTGCCTGCCTTTAGTTTTAGCCTGATACATCCTTTTGCAGCAAAACAAACATGAATAGCAATGCAAGTTTCTGCAAGACATCACCTTACTAAAACCGCGCCGAATCGAAATCCAACCCACCGACCAAAGACAGCATAAAATGGTTGATGAGAAGCGAGCACGTTATCCTGACAAACCCAACCGCTGTACAACGGCAAACAAAACTGACCGAAAAGCAGGACTCCATTTTTAATCGTGACGGAATAAAGTGGGGATTTTTCAACTGAGCTCCCAATCAGCCGCGGCGCGGCCGCTGCCGGCGAGCGCTGCGCCTCCCGCCCGC